>JBAMHX010000023.1:21608989-21619786 GCA_037177515.1 Pseudomugil tenellus
CCCCCCCCCCCCCCCCCCCCCCCCCCCCCCCCCCCCCCCCCCCCCCCCCCCCCCCCCCCCCCCCCCCCCCCTCCACCGTTGCCTGTATGAACACTGGTTTCTCTCCAAGTACTCTGGCTTCCTCCCACCTTCCAGAAACATGCATGTTGGGTTAATATGTCCCTCTTGTCCAACACTGGTCCCACACTAGTCCCAGTGTGACCTTTGACCTGTGCAGGGAGCACCTACCTCTCGCCTGCTAATAACTGGGATAAGTAGAGGACCTAGACATGAGCCTTGGTCTCCTAAAGCAGCCTGTTATGTTTCATGTCATGAGGAGAATATGTATTGTACTCCAAATAATATGCATTTCACAATTATCAGAAAGTTTTTTCTAACCAAGCTTCATAAAAAATAAACATTTTAACTGGCAAAAACGATGAAGATGCAAAACCTCAGACATACTTGATCATTTCACGAAGGAAAAAATGTGCTTAAGAATTACAAACAAGTAAAAGTTGAAAACAAAGTGACAGGCGTGACACGTTGAGCCTGGCTGAGCTTTCGTGTAACCGCTGCCTCTTGTCAACAGATGCTCCCGCAGCGAGACGGCGCTCCCCGCTTGCCGTGTCATACGGTAGACAGGTAACGCTATCAGGGAGCTGCAGATGGAAGAACAGCAGAGCTGACATTAAAGCAGACTGGCTGAACTCCAGCTGTGCGCTGTTTACAATCCAGCGTTTGGCTAAAAACAAAACCAGCAAGCCGGGCTCACAACCTTCGTCGGGAAAAGCAAATGAAGCTCCTTGGTGTCCTTGGGGGAGAAGCTGCGGCACCGTTGCCCTGAGAAGGAGCGCTGGGAGCTGCAGCGAACAGAATATGCTTCTAATTAGTGCTGGCTGTGACTCCCCTTTATCTCCAGGCTCTTTGATATGACAGCAATGTGGGAACACATGAATGAAGAGTTGTGCTCAGGAGGGAAAGCAAGAAAGTGCAAAGCATATAAAAATATGCAAGATTGTTCTGTTTAAATGCAGATGACTGGAGCTCTCTGTTCATTCAGAGAACAAACAAAAACAAACAAATCAATGTTTTAACACCTGAAGAAGTCCGCTCACTATCACAGTTTCCCAAAATAATATTCACCTTATTTCATCACAAGCTTCACATGTAAATGGGAATATTCAGAATGAATAACTTATTTTTGAATCACTTCAGTCAATTTAGAACTTTGTATCATTTTAATCACAATAATGCATAAATATGAACAAACTAAAACGCCGTCTTGCAGTTCATAGGACTCACTTTCTTTGTAACGATTATCGGATCCAGTAAAACCAGTACGATGTCTTAAACCATATCTGTATTTAGATTTAGTTTTACATCAGTGCAAATTGAAAACCTGCTTCAGAAAAATGTTGGAAAGATGGAAGTCGAGCAGAACGCAACAGTACAACAAGTAAAGCATTCATGTTTTCTGCTTTAGATGCTTTTTTTCTCACGTTCCCATAATTAAAAAAAAACTGAAGCTATGTCGACACGTCGCTACGTACATATTCTGAAGAAACCTGAAAACAGACATCAGGTCTCATGTAAACAAGCTGAAGCTCTGCCACTTTAGCAGTTGCCATGGTTACGACCTCCAGGGGGAGCTTTGGAGGCTAAGCCTAAGCATAGCAGACAGGGAGGGGGCGGAGCCTCCACGTTGTAGTAATTCAAATTTTGATTTAAAAACGACTTTTTCTTTGAGACTGCGACTTTTATTTTTGGACCTTGTAAATGTTTTAAACATGTTTCATCCACATCTTATCTTTTATTATTCCTTTTATCCGGACTAATGGAGCAACATTTAACAGCAGGCCGACGCACCTTTGATGTGAATATCTGCAGAACTTGTTTCATGCACAATGCATTCATCTCTTTCATTTATTGTGCTGATGATGTGGCCGCTGAGCGGAGACATGAAAGAGCTTGAATTTGAATTGAAACAAACCCACACATGCAGGATGTAAAATGAAACCAGGTGCTCTGAACACGGACTCGGTTCTGCGCTGGACTGACCTTGAGGGAAGGATGCTGAGTGGCGCCGTGACAGACAGCCAGTTGGCTCCTCTGGGTTCAGCTGACTCCTCATTTTTATCTGCTTGTTGTACTTTAATGCTTCGCACATAGTGTTTGTGTTCAGAGACGTTTCCTTCCGTCGCTGTCACTACATGCCAGCCGGGCCTCCTTTCTCACGTTAAAGCTTTGTTTTAAGATAATAAAAGGAACATTTATTTTTTATTTTGGTGATGAAAACAGGGTTTTAGGATGATATCGTTCAGATATTACCTTCAGATAATAGTCAACACCAGTTGCAGACATTAATAGAAATAAAAAAGATGAGCTTTGTCACGGCTCAAACTCCTTTAAAATCCTCCCATTCCTGCAGAAAGCAAGTGTTTTTATAGATGTAAGACTTTCCATGAAAAGATTATTTTATTAGACTGTTTTTACTGGACTCTTGCAGATGTAACGGGACTATTTTTGTTGCTTTATTCTCGGCTTCTGAGTTAAATTGCATTTGCGACTGGTCTGAAAGATGTGTTTCCTAAACCTTCCGTTGTGATTGTTGATGTAAAACCTCATTTGCAACCCGGATAACTCGGCTTTCCAGTGATGTGGAACATTTACATGTACGTGGAAACGGAATACATTGTGGCTTCTTCTGCTTTATTCCTTTCACTGGTGGGACATGAACTGCACTGCTCAACACTGCCCCCAACAGTTCCCGGTTGTACTGCTCCGTTGGGATGCAGAGTCCTGGAAACTGACCAAGTTCTGAACGTAAAGGACACAAGACAGACGGAAGTTAAATGTCTGTCTTTAGCGTAAAGCAGGGACCTGCAACTGCCTCAAGGCCCACTGTCCTGCAATCTCTCTGTTTCCCTGCTGCAACACATCTGACTTGTGTCAGACAACTGTGTTGGAGCAGGAAAGCATCCAATAGCTATTGTTTCCCTGCTTCAGCAGACCTGACTGAAATTTAAAGGATTATTGTGAAGAATTTGACAATAAGTTGTTGGTTCCATTTGATTTAAATCAGGTGTGTTGGAGCAGGGAAACAATAAAAACCTGCAGAATAGTTTGACACCTCCGGATTAGTCACAGAAATTTGACTCTTCCAACACAGTTATCCGTAAAGTCCTTCCACCTCTTCTGGGTCCAGAGTTTCCATCCGGTCTCCTGGTGACTCGTCTCAGCAACATATACTGCAAATATTCCCCTGATTCCCAACAATAGATGTGATCTGATGTTTCCAAACTCTTTCATTTATGTTCTTGTTGCTGTGTTTTGGAGATGCTGGTTGTATAAATACAGCCTTCTCTCAAATAAACCTGATCTGATTTAGTTGATGTGTCATGGCTTCCTCATTGTCTGAAATGAGAATTTCTTTTTGAACCTGAGGCTTTTGTGGATCTCTGCTGCTTTTCTCAGATCTACTCACATGTCAGAGGCAAGAAATTCTCTGTTGCACCAAATGGGACAATTTAATATAGTTATTACATCACCTGGAGTTTCACAAACTGTCAGGAAGGGGCCATGTGCGGCTTAGCAGATGAAAAAGCAACAGTTTTACCCGTCACCGTGGTGAATGCATCTGTTCATTCTGTCAGCAAACACTGTGGAAGTTTCTATTTATTTATATTTCTAACGAAATCTTTGAGGAAGCAGGTTGTCAACATTCAAACTTTTTAGGATTCTAGCTTCAAACGCGTGAGTAACCGTGCTGTAATGCCGGACAGAAAGGCATCGCTCACGTTTTGGGGGAGTTAGAAACATGTCGACCTGATGTCACGCCGCAGTCACAGTGCATCTTAAACACAAAGTCTGAAAATCAAACTCTAAATCAGTTCAGATCTTAGCTTTTCTAGCGGTGAAGCGATATGGTAGCATCAGCTGGAACACGCTGCATGTTGCTGATGCTTTGTATCATTTTCACACACTGTTCACACACTGTTGCCAAAGCAGGCGCAGATGGACCTGATGCACAGGATGTGGCCAGCATCCCGTCTCCTTTGACACCTTCTCATCCCCGTTAATGAGAGATCGTACAAATCCGCTGCGCCATCAGGGCCGCGAAGACTTTCCAGTCATTGAGAGATTGCTCAGCAGAAATGATTGGCTTCTCTGAGTAGCAGAAGGAGAAGATGAGACAGATCTGCTGAGTGGAAGGCAGCGGGTGCAGTGGTGTAAAAACACACACTCAATAATGGAGGACGATCAATCATCTGCAGAGGGTTCCACCCAGAAATAGCAGAGATTCTCTGCTTTCGGTTCTAGTTTCTCATCTTTTTTAAATTCATTTTCTTTATCCAGCATTTTCTTCATCAGTCTTGTTTTCATTGAAGGGAAAAAACACCTTGGAGGAGGTTGTTTCCTTCAGCTGAAGCAGCTGTTTCAGACTCTGATCTGCATCTTTCTGAACATGTTGAAACACAAAAGCAGGCTTTGCAGTGAAGGAAAAGTTCTGATTGTCTGCAGAGAATTTCTGATAATTATCACTGATTAAATATGTTTTATAATTATTTTTCCCCAGGCTTCCATTTTACAACCACAGCTTTGTTTTAAGATGGATGTCTGCTTAACTATTATGTGAATTGTTCATAAAATTACTACAAAACATCTGTCTTTGCTTGAAAATTACAAATAAAATCATCAATATGGTTAATAACTTGTTGTTGTTATAAATAATAAGTTCTGTATTTTTGTTGCCCTGAACCTGAGCAGTTTAAAGTTGCTAGCATAAAAGAAACCATTAAAGTCTTAACATGTAGACATGTTGGGCCAACGACTTGTTTTCATGATTATATTTTGCAACTTTAGGAAATTTCACTAATTTATAGAAATATTACAATAAAATCATTTTTAAACATGACTCAGCATGAAATATGAGCTTAATGATGCTAAATATTGTATCTCAAACACCAGTTTGACCAATGCAAGTATCTGAATTTGTTGTTTTTAAGACAAATGAGCAAATATTCATTTTTATTTAAGTCACTAATGTAGAATAAGTTTTTTCATTTTAGAGGAAGAAAAGATATTAGTGCAGCTAAAGTTACAAAGATATTTTCAGGTTGTAGAAGATTTTTAAAACAATACAAGAATTTAAAACATATTTCTAACTAATTTGGAGTAAATACTGTATTTAATAACGTTTAAATACAGTTTACATCCAGCATATGAATATTTTTGCTCGCCAGTGACAAAACTTATATTGGATGGAAAATACAGACAATAAATTATTTTTTTCTTTACAGTATCTGAATGAAGAGTAACATATTCTGATCTATTATTAATTAAAATAACTTTACCAGCATGTTTTCTCTTTCCAGTTAAACCACTCTTGATTTTCTGGTGCAACAGTAAATGTTTGACATGAATTAAACGAGTTTCGTGCAGAAAAAATGTCCCAAATATCAATAAAGACATAAACACATTAGCTCTCGACAAAACCCAGGGAGGGGGGGATAAATAAAACTACATTAGTGTTTATCAGTGATAGAAAATTATTCCGTCATCTGCTTTTAATCATCAGTAAGTAATTAATCTAACTCAGTGAAATAGTATTAAATTCTACAGTAGTTTATGTCTTTGTTGCATTAAAGCTGCTTATAAAACTACTTTATTCATAAACTACAAACAATTTCCTTTCTTTAAAGCGTTCAGAGATGTTTGTGTGGGAACAGAGATGTGGGTGGATGCTGTTCCTCATCTGCGCATTGCTTTCCTTCCTGCTCTTAGTGTTCCACAGGAACATCCGTCTCCAGACCAGCCCCCCCGCTCTGTCCCGCACCACAATGAATTCATCACCACACGGCTCCCGCGCCTCCATCGACATCCTGGAGGAACTCCAGCTGATTGCTGCACAGAATCTGGAGAGACTGGACATTAACAAATACTACGAGGTGGTCCGTGAGCTGGGCAAGGGCACCTACGGGAAGGTGGACCTGGTCATCCACAAAATCAGAGGTAACAACTGGAGCTGCAGCCACTCACGCTGCTTCAACCTCAAGTCCAAAACTCCAAAATAAAAGCTTGGATTTAGATTTTGCAACCTTCACTAAAGCTCCATTTTTAAGCCTTGTAACTCCAAACTATGTTGTGATACTTTTGGCCCATTGGAAACCTTTTTAATCCCAGTCAGTATCCAGACATCATTCCAGGTCTGGATGTTTGCAGTTGTTGAGGATCACATATGTTTATGAATACATAACAGCATAAAGGCCGAACGAAACAACAAAAACAATTCATTACTAACAGAACTTAGTAGAAATAACAACAGTGACCAAACTTTTCTTTATCTGCATATAATCCTCCCAGCACTTCTCTTCTAGGAATTAAATATTGTAACAAACACACAACAGAAACTATTTACATATTTTGCATTTACAATTATTTATGCTACTATTTACCTTCACAAAACCAACTCAGCTGGTTTTTGGTGTCACTGAGCATCTAAAAAATATTTCTAGCTTTATTCCAGATATTCCAGACACATACATGTTGTTCATCCTTGGCTGCTTCTGATTGGACATTACCAACTATTTAAGCTCTCTGATTGGTCAAAACATTGACAGAAAGTGGTTTCATGACAACTTTTGGATCAAACTTGATCTCATACCAACATAGTGATCTCTTATTTTATTTTGAAAATCTAATACATGTTATCATGGTTCTGAATGTACTGGAAAGAATGGAAACGTCTGGAAAACCTCTGGATCACTGAAAAGCTAAACTATCACTATTTCCCCCACAGAGTTACACACTACCTTTCCTACGAAGGTGTTGCCAATATGAGCGAGTTTGTTGATCTAGTGGAGTAAATGTTACACAAGTACAGCTCACAGATGATGATGGCAAATTTAATCATATAAACCTTTTTAAAGGAAATAAAAAGACCAAACAAACAAACAAATATTACACAAACTGATTGTGATATTTCATCCTTTTATGAGCGAAATTCTGTGTCTGAACTCAGATATTTATTTGGTCTAAAAATCCAGCAGGTTGCAGATTATGTTTGTGAGTCGTGGTCATACTGCTGGACGGTTAAACTGCAGCACGTGAGACTCTAATCACAGCAAAGTGAAATGCACATGTTCACCCCGACGTGTTTACTGCCACTAAAATAATTCTGACAGCCAAGTCAGAGGTAATGCAAGCTGCTGTTCTGCAGGGATTTAGCACAGGTCACCGTCCAGACCGCTGATATTTGCTAGCAGAAAAGGTTAAAAGCTAAAAAGTCGCCATCTGCTCAGTGCCTCTCCGTAGTCTCATTTTTAGAGCACAAAGCTTCGCCACTTGTTTTGAGTGGCTGCAGCCTGCCACACAGATGAATTCTGACCTTTTCTGTCTTTTCAAGATGCGCGAGAATCTCGTGTTCCTGCACCGGCGACATTTCCTCAGAGGCAGCAGGGACGAGTGCAGCTTTAATCGCCTGCCCTCCACAATACAAACTGCAATTATGGAAATAAATGGGCTGTTCATGCAGACGTTTCTGACCTTCTTAATTATTTATTCCTCATTTGTTCCTCATTTTATTAAAAGCTTTCATTCTGATTGTTATTTACTATCTCCGTCATCACAATGTCCTATTATAGCCAAAAAATGTTTCTTTTTTCTGCTTTGTTCTATTTTAAAGAGATTGTGCATGTATACATACAGCCCATCTTCTTTGTTTACATGTGGTTAATTGAATTTCTAATATTTTTTTTTAAATACAGAGGCTATGTGTACATATCTACACAGTTTACCGGAAGTGTTTAAACAGTTTTATCTTTTATTAATCTTCACAACTTGTAAGCAACTCTAGCAAAATGTTTGCAATGTAAAGGGTATCATTTGCATCTGTCTCAGAAAACAGAAAACTTGATTTAAAGAATGATAGTCATTGATTTAAATGAACTGAAATCCTCTCCAGCTGCTGAAATCCACATGTGCAGGAACACATCTGCATGTGAGTGCCCAGCAAAAGTCACACATAAGTCCAGTCGTACAAACCCTTTAAAATTTAAAACAAAAAGATGTTTAAGAGAAGGCTAGTTAATCAAATAATAAACAGCTAAATCTTTTTAAAGTGGTAGATTTTAGTGTCGCACAGTGTCGGTCCTATTAAACATTCTTTTAAATCTATTAATAATGTTTTTCATACATTATCAATAAATGTAATATATGTATAGCAATTTAATTTATAAATAGTATCCAATTCATTTTAGTTATGTTTTATTTAAAAAAGAACAAAATGAATAATTAAAAATAACAAATAACAAGTCCAATGTTATTGCATCTTATTTGATTTAAATTCAGATAACTATTTGTCAAAAAGGGGTATAAAACCAACTAAAGACTAAAAACACATCACAGATAATTAAAACATAAATAAGTTAAAACATAAGTCTTCTGTGTTTACTGTTGAAAAAAACCATAAAACCAAATTTACCAATTACATAAATTATATGCCTTTATTTTGGTTTAAAATGTATGTATTAATTTCTTATTTAAAATTTAAACTTTTGTTAAACATATATATATTTAACAAGTTTTAGTTCTGCAGTATATATATATATATATATATATATACACATTCTTAGTCAAAGTAGGTGAGCTTTAATTCCTGCTGAAAAACACTGTCACTCTGAGCAGATGGCGTTTTTCTCGGAGCAAATCGGTCAGGATGCTGATTCAGAAGTGATCTTTCATGCCAACATTTAATATACATCTGTTTACCACAGTCAGTCTTCTTGAAGATAAAATTAAGAATTAAAATGTCCTTATGAGAGTTTTTAATATCTTCAAATAAATTAAAATGTCAACAACCAGATTACTTAAAATCTAATCACTTCTTAAGATGAATTTTTATTACTGTGGTAATGGAAGGAAAAATAATAACTTTTGTGTAAAATACATTAAAAGTTATCCTGTTTTTCATAGATTTTAATAGATATGTTTTCCAGTGCTTGTTTTTGCTGTAAAAGCTTTTTTTGTGACAGCTTTTTAATTAATTTCTCTGAAATGTTTTATGAACACCCCTCAACTTGTGGCCCACAATCTTATGTCTTTTTCTGCCATACATAACTTTAAGTTATGAAGCAGAAAGTAAACATATTCCGACATGCTAGTTAAGTGTCTATCCGGTTTCCAATGGGTAATAAGAATATTGTAACGTGAATGATCAGACGTGGTATCAGCCACAGTTATCATTGCATTCATTTCTATGTTGACGACATGCGACTATACGTAGCAGTTGGCCGTGAAGCCTCGTGAGACTTCGTGCAGGTATAAAAGCATTTGCTGACACAAAAAGCATCCAGAGGAAGTAAAAGTTGGAGCTATTAGCTTGATAAGTAAAAAGCTTTTCAGCATCTGTTCAGAAATGTTGGGAAACAACAGAACTATGTTGTCCATATTTCTTCTGTATCTGTTTGTCTTCTGGCTGCACATCAAGAAACAAACAGGCCCTATTTATAACTAATTCTAAATTACATCAAGTAAAACTGTGAGAAATGAGGCTGCAAACGTGGCATCACAATAACAAGCTATTAAACACTCATTCCTCTAGAACGAATTCACTCTGGTTGCTGCTTGCATTTGTTCTTTAGCTTCTGACAGTCCCTGATGTCTCTCGTAATGGACATAAAGAATGAACAGAAGGCCTCTCCTGACCTTTCCAAAAGTGGCTGCGCTGAAAAAACCCACAAAGCACTTTGCAGAGCTGATCCGGTGCTATTGGAGAAGTCCCCGCTGACACCCTAACTGTTGGTGCAGGGAAATTATAGCCCGACGTGGCAGTTATCCAGGTTGTTGTCTGGGGTTTTTCTCCCCGTTTTGCTCATTTATCTTATCTCGCTGCTCCTCCCCGACATCGGTGCTGAGCAAAGGCGAGACGAGGCGAGTCTGGATGGTTTAATGCGTTTTTGTGGCTCTATCACATTGTTGAAATGATTTCCTTGTCTGTGGTTTTCTAATCTCATCATCAACTCTGAGGACAGCTGTAAAAATGTCACTTCCCTTTCAACATCTGCAGCAAGGAAGATGCTGCCCACCCTGTGGAGCCATAACTAGCCTGGCAAAGGATTTGAAATACTTAATTTAAATCTTGAGCAGAAAACATCAGGATTTAAGTCTGCATGGAGATTTTTAATTATTCATCAAATGTTTTAATTAAGTTTCCAGCAAGCAATTAGGCAGCTGCGTTATAATTCCCTTAACACTTCTTAATAGAGTGGAAAGGAACCAGTTATGTAACCCTGTCCTGTCCTCAATTTTTCAGGCACAAAAATGGCTCTGAAGTTTCTGAGGAAGAAAACCACCAAGCTGAAGAGCTTCTTGCGGGAGTACAGCGTCTCCCTCTACCTGTCACCCTGCCCTTTCATCATCAACATGTACGGCATCGCCTTTGAAACAGACGACTACTACATCTTTGCTCAGGAGTACGCTCTGGCGGGAGACCTTTTTGACATCATCCCTCCTCAGGTGAGAACAGCTTTTTAAACATCTGCACACATACTCTGCAAATGTTGCTCCTAAAGCAATATTTGGCCGATTTTGAGACGATTTTTCACTCGTGCGACAATCTTGGAGATCGGCCCGAGTTTCAGCTCAGTCGTGTGTCGTGTAGTGTACATGGGGGAACGAGAACCGATTAACACCTCACGACAAGCTTAGAATCAACAATCGTGTGATCGCAAGAAAATCAAAACGTGTTTGAAATTCTGGTCGCCCCTCGTGGGTAGATCGCGCTACATCGCACTGTAGAAGCAGCGCCACGAGCCG
>JBAMHX010000023.1:21633579-21648844 GCA_037177515.1 Pseudomugil tenellus
TGATCCGATTAGTCGACTAATCGAAAAAATAATCGATGACTAATTGATTATCAAAATAGTCGTTTGTGGCAGCCCTATTACAAATACTGGGAAACGGAGGATGAAAACACAATAATGTCATCAAAATATAAGAGCAGAGACTGGTGCTGCTGATCCCCGAACAGTCGCTGAATAAGCTGCATACCACACTACATCCCATCACACACACCCCCGACCTGACCGAGTACTATGTGCTGAACATTCCACTAGCCTTTCCACTTCACTGTTTATTTGGTTAGACTCCTGCTCATTACTTTGCACTATTTCAATGTCACTGCACTAATTATATAAAGTTCTATAAAGACTTGTAAATATCTTCTGTAAATTATGTTCATAGATTCTGCTCGACACTGATGTACATTAATGCACATATCCATCTGTATATTATCATCATATTACCTAAATCATCATACTGTGATAATCACTTTTTTTTTTTGCTTTTGTACATTGCACATTTGTACATGCTATACAAATCTGCAACAATCAGTTAAAAGAAAAGATACAATAAAAAAATTTATCCCCCCAGGAAACAAAAACACACACATGCAACTTAACACAATCACAGGGCCAATTTGAAATAGACGAAGAAAAGGGAATACAAATTAACATAAACCCTCTGTTAAAATAGGGACTTATTCCCTTCTGGTCGTTGGTGAAGGAGCTGATAAGAGTACAAAAAATAAATCAGTCCACTTTCAGGTGGAAACCGGTAGTGTTCTCAGTGTGGGGACAAAACAGCAATGTCTGCTTTGTGGTGTGTTGGAATACTGCTTGTAGCCCTTCCAAGGAGGAAGGAGAAAAAGGTCAAAAATACTGCCAAGTGAATGAGCTGGCCCGACTTCAATCCACATAAGGAGCCCGCACACCTATAACAAGTGAGCATACCTGCTTATAATGTGGCCAACACCAGCCGGCAGCTGTCACAGATTGCAGTAGGATGTGAAGCTCTTGCTACCCTCAGCCACCCTGTCTGTAGCCAAACAGGCAGAACACATACTGGAGTCACTCACCTCAGGTGAGGAGCACCTGCTCAGATATAATTATACTTTGCCCCGCCCAGCAATCAACGGCAAATGCACCACACCCTGGGGATGCAGTGTGAGAGAGAAACTCACTACACCATGCATGAAATCCTTTTGAACAGAACTTTTAGATTTGTGAGGTTAAAGTCAAAGATTTGTGAGTAAAATATTGATGGTTTTGCATTTTAAGAAATGTGTGCAACTATAAACCTTGTTTGTGGACGTTTTTCAAGATATTAGTCCATGCATTTCAATATGCATAAGCACCCAAAGTTATGCACAAAATGGTTTATACGGTTTACAAACTGTAAACTCTCTGCCATTGTGAGAGAGGAGGTAGGCTACTGCGGAAGAAGGCTGACCTACTCTCTGCCAATTGGTTTTGAAGTTGCCGCTCTGATCGAACCGGCAAAGAGCGGCAGAACTGCTAACCATTAACTCATCATAACTTTCATTCACCATCAACATGATCAACAATAAAGAGTGATATGAGTATAAATGAAGACTACAACCATTTGTTCTGACCAGATAACCTGGGAAGATTGAGGATTAATATTGAGGTCACAAGTTTGGAATGTATAAACAAACACTGTATTTTCTAAAAAGGATAAAGAGGACGTGCAGGTGACGTCACAGAATCACCTGACTTTTGTTTATCCATCATATTGGACACCAAACGGATCAATCTCTAAACCAGTTAAACTCCGAAAGATTGTACTATGTGGGGTATTCCTCCGTGTAAAATTGTGATTTCATGCTTCACATTCAGTGTAGGAATATACACAGCCAAAAGAATGGCCTGTCATTCTACAGATTACCCACAAACGCAGAGAGACGGGACAAATGGATTGTAGCTCGTGTTGTAGTTAGCCAGGTTTCCTCTTCGCCAACCAAACTTAAAAAATTCACTTGCTAAGTTCAGACTACAGGACATAATGCTCCACTAATGGTTTAGTGGAATCTGATATTTTTATAGAGCTCCTTCACATTTCCAATTAAACCCGAGATGTTTGTAAACTCCCGTATGAATGTTATGGACATCAAAAGTGTCCTGCAGGATTAAAAAACCACTGTAAAGATAGACGTGAAGGAAGTCATCGTGTTTACGGAAGTAAACATGACGGTAACAGAGGAGCATCTTGCTATTCTAAAGTTATTGTCCAGCTGTATCCAGCACATTTTCAATGAAGCGCTGGTCACCTGCCTCCCGGTTCACCCTCCCCTCTTCCCCTCAACCCCACTCACTAATACACAATTACACCTTCTCACTTGTTCACCAAATACAACCAAACAACAAATAGACATACACTTTATTGTGAAATAGAAAGATGCAAATAAAAGGTTAATATCAACATGTTCTGTCCTCAGAGATCACATGTCTTGAGAGGAAAAGCGGTAAACACATACATAATTAACCAGATCAATAGCTTAATGATCATCTCAAACTGTACTAAATTAGATTAAACTGAAACAAACCAGATTAAACTACATTAAACTAGATCAATCTAGACTAAACTACATTAAACTGAATGCGAGTGGACTGAGCAGCATCCATTCTTAACTTGATGTTACTGGGAGGGCTGGGATAAACAACAGCGGAAGAAGATGCTCGAACATATTCAACACACAAACACATGCTTGGTAGCTGTTTGACATGGTGGCACTGATAGTCATCACCCTTCCTTTGCGGACCACAGCGTTCTGACCGGCACAACCATAGCTAGTTTTCTCATTGGGACCTTTGGCCATCATCTCAAACAGTTGTTGGTTGCAAAAGGTTTCCCTATTGATAAAACCCAAACCCACAGACAGTCTGTTTGAATAGATTTCCAAGCTTGGTGAAACAATGAACATCACAGCAATACAATCCTTTGGCTTGGAGGACAAGGTCTTCACAAGGTCATAGGTGAAGACGCCACACAGGTCCAAAGAATGAGTTGACATTCTGGTAGATGAAGCTGGTGTATTGAAAATATATATACTGACTTAAGTGTGTTTCAGCGATCCCATTGGAATGAAATCTGGTTGGGTGATATGGGAAGTTAACATTAAACCAACACTGTGACAACCAACACTAAGCAGGTGCTCAGTACAGGTGACACTAAAATGAGTTGTTTTATTGTTTTGTTGTATTAATTTAACTGAATATGGATCCTATTTAGTTAAATTATACATTGAGTTGATTTGCAGTGGTTTGTTTTGATTTGCTACTAATCTCTCTCTCTCTCTCTGAGGTAATTGTGACATATCTTAACTATCTTTATTTGTATTATCTGCATTAGCATTTTATGTAAATAGTAAATGTATTTAGGTAATTTAGTCTTTTTTAGAATAATGTTTAAGTAGATGTGTTTTCATGTTGTGAGTGTAGCTGTAAATACACCCTGTGTTATGGTACTGGGTGGGTGTGTCAAAATCTTTATATATTGGTGAAGTGACATGTTTTGTAAAAAGAAAGAAGAGAAGGAAGGTGCATGGAAAAGAAAGAAACTAAGTAAAACAACAGAGCTCTGCCCATACTGAGGTCCGTGTCTTCTTCTGCATGTTCTTATGTGGTTGTACACCCAAGGGGACGCCGTTATCCTGCCTTTTCAAAGGTTAAACCTTACAAACACAATTTAAATTCAACCACAGACTTCATATTCAGCCACACAATTTACAATTGACAGAAACACCTGAAATGATGTAGAATCCAACAATAATCTCATTATGTTTTGTTCGTATTTTATGTTTCTGATTCTGGAAACTTTAAACAATTGCATGTGTTTCAGGAGGATGACTTTCTTGATACGACAGCCTGTGTGTGCATGTGTGTTCGGACTCACCTTGGATTTGTCGCATTGTAGAGGGAGTGGTCATTGATGTTGATCGTGCACTGGAGATAATTGTCCATGTTGGACTTAAACAGAAACGACGCATCAGAAAGTCCTTCAGTTCTGAAACAAACTCATTCCAAGAAGGATCTATATATTATTCCCACCCTTCAGATCATGATAGACGAAACGGCCTGTTTTTTGTCTCTAAGATGTGCAGAATCCTGTGCTGGAGACAAAAACCAGGCCACATTTTTACATTTGAGCTGAAACAATAACACCACTGCACAGGAAACTGAAGTCAGACATGCTTCTCAGCTATAAACCATAGACTGTGTGACTCTGGGTGAGTTTGAAGAATGTGTGTATATAAAACATAAGTTATATATTTGTTCTTTTTGTGAAAACTGATCTGAAGCTTGTAATGGACATTTTTTAGGCTGAAAGTATCCGACTGCCAGTGGGTGTGTTGGACTGCTACGTGTCCACAACACAAACGCTGGAGTTACATATCGGACATAGCGGATCGTTTTAGTGCATCTATTTCACAATGATTGCCGCCTAATTTTCCAGCTATGACGGAGGTCTACCAGACTTTTATGAGCAAGGAGGTTTATTGTTCATCAAAGCCCTGACAATCTGCAGAGCAACTCAATTCAGTGGTGTAAACGCGCAAGAAGAGGAGTGACAGCTGACAATACATGAATAGTTTTTAATGCTGAAATTAATGAAAGATTTAATGATTGGCGCAAGAGTGCTCCTGAATCACGAAGGTACCAGTCGATCAGATGACAAAAAATGCATACGTCAGTCTATCATCCATCTATTTGACTGTTACACAGGGTGGCCGGTACAACAGCGCTGTGCTAAAACACTGTGTCGTCAGTTTTCAATTAACTGATTGACAGCAGTGAAAAATCCCATCAGATCTGTAAAGTCATTCAACCACCTCATCCTGCATCCTGAAAGTTTAGCGTAGACGACACATTCATGTTGTTTGTGAAACCTACTGCACTACACAAACTCGGCATAATCTTTGTTTAAAAACTGTAAAAGTAGATGATGCTACACTCTAGTTAATATATGCAATGGCAGCGGCAGATGTGCCAGCCTGAAACCAGGTCTATCAAGTGTGAAACAAGAACCCAAGAAAAAAAGTTCACAATAGGAATTTAGTGAAGAATTTATTCACAGGTTGGGTTTCTTGTGAGTTGAGTCAAAGGGCAGGCAGGACGAGCAAGTAATACAACGATTCAGAAAAGAGTGAAGATCAGCCAAGAGTCTGTATACAGGTGTCATAATCAACCTGATTGTCATCAGCTGAGCAGCTTTAATAGCTGGATCTGCCTTTCATCCATAAAAGGAAAGGGGAGTGGAGGAACCACCAACATATGGAAACCCATGATGAGGTCAATGAGCACGTAATCGTGACGTCCCTATACTGCTGGAGGCAAGTTAAACAATAACATGTATGTTATACACACACATGCACACACACACACATATTAAAATATTTTAAACCTGCATAAATATATCATGTAGTACTGGGGGAAAATATACTGTCAAGCGATAGCACCTTCATTCATTTAATTGAAGTTTGAGATCTACAGGTACATAACGAGTAAGACAGTTAAAAATCATTATTTCACAAATATGTTGATTAATCATCTTTAAATTAAGCAACTAAATACTTTTAATCACAGAAAAGGGGTATTGTATTTAAAATACCAGTCTTCTGTTTTGTTATGGTAGCAGAGATTATCCTGTATGTTGGAACACAACATCAGGTTGAATCCAGAATATTTGAACCCCTTCCCCCCCTTTACTGTGTACATACAGATATAATACCATGAAACTAGGTTAGTGTATGGATGGAATCTTTTCAACACGAAAGCAAAATATAAAGAGTAAAAAGATCTTAAAGTACTGCCTTCCCCTCTTATACACACCCTCCCATAAATATAGAATTGTTATTGACAGATGTAGCATGTGAAATGTACATCAAATAACAAGAACAGATTGTAAAAACTATAATGAGATATTGCACGTATAAATAAAACATGATGCAGTTTGCTGTAAAATAAAAGAAATAAAATAAGAAAACAAAGAAGAAAGAGCTGAAATGAAAAGTAAAAATGTTTCACTTGCGTTTTCCTCAGAGAGCGAGAACAATATGAAGCCTCTCCTCACATACAGGTGAGCTGCTGCCTGGTGTAGATCATAGAAGCTCCACTCTGCACCACACCTCAGATTCCCCCTCCGGTGATTACCAGGTTCCTTTTATCAGGGTGAATGTTTCTGTGACATCTTGTTCACATTCTGCAACACATTTCTTTTGTTTCAGAGATGAGAAGACAAACCCCTTAGGATGAAGTGATCCTTCACAAATTTGGTATTTTTTTGTCCTTGTTTTAAAAATGACCCAATGTGACCCTGTAAACATGCTGGAGTCTCCATTGTTTATCCCAAAAATGTATCAGTAGTTTGTTGTCATATAATTTTTGGCTCTTTGAACTCAGAGAGGAAGAGTTATGAAATTCCTAAATGAGAGAAAACTGCATTTTTATTAAATTATTCATAGTTAGAATAACAAATACATTAAATATAGGAAACAAAATTTCACCGTTTCCTCTCCAGCTCTGTTAAAACCTGATGCGATCCACACCACTGGAAATGTCCACTGGAAAACTGGACTTTTTTCAAACTCAGAATGTCAACAAGTGTATGTTACTAACAGTAACATGTACTGCAATATATATAAAAAAGAGAAAACAGAATAATTTAAGAGTTTTGTTTGACGTCAATTTTATGTGGAAATCTCTGCTAAAATAAATGGGTTTTTTTTTATTATTTTGTTCACCTTTTTAGAAGAATAAACGTTGACATTGTCACCCATCTGAATCTGGATAAAAGGAACACTTCCTAGAATATGGAAAATCACTTTATTTATTAAAAAAATAGCATCAAAAAGTCTGTGAGGATTCCTACAGAGAATTGTGGAAATTTCACTGATCATCTCATTTATAAAGAACATAGCAAAGACTTTGTTCGCATCTGCACCTTTTATAGACTTTGATTCAAGAGACATATCACATCATCCACATGTGGAGCCTAGAAATCATCGTTGTTCAAACTTGAACAGAAATGGGTACCATGAAGTTAGATAACATATCTGCATTTGATCATGCAGATCAAATGCTGAGGATATGACAATTTTCCACATCAGCTAAATGTGCACTTTTCCATCTTGCACTCAATTTTGTGATGTTCTGAACAAATGACACATATTGGTCTCTGTAGGTTTTGATTTTGATCCACCAAACAAGGTGTGACAATCTAATCAGACAACATTCTTCAGGATGGCATGACAGTGGTGTAATTACAAGGAAGCAGTATATGATGTGCACAGTAAGAGAAATATTTTTACACTAGACCTAGCTCCACTTGACATGAGAGGGGGATTATGAATTACAAACCAAGAGAGCAAGTTTATTAGTAAAGAACAAATCCGTAACATTGGGTTTAAAATGCTCAACAGAAACATTTAAACATTAGAAAGCATAATCTAAAATAAAAACAGGCAAAAAATGAAAAGTTAAGAACATTTCAAGTTTATTTATAAAGCAGGTTTCATGTACAAGATTATTTAAAGTGCTTTCCATAAAAACAAACATTTCATGTTTCACAGATTAAACCTCTGATATTAATAGTTTTCTAATTGTCATTTTTAATTGCTTTACCTGATCAGAAGCACTGAATGAGTCATATTTGCAATAAGATATAATCTTAAACACTGTCTGCATTGTCAGATCCCAGAGCAGCCTCACTCCCATCAATAAGCTGATAGACAGCAGTGAAAAAATCTATTCTATAGTCATTTAGCAGACACAAATGTCATCAGATTTTGGTCATCTGTAGAATTACATACAATCATTTCAGCAGTGTAAAGGCTCCATATAAGTACACACTTTACTTTTATCAAAGTCCAGGGTTTTGCGTTGTGGCAGAGGAGAGCAGCAAACAGCATCTGCCTAGTCAGATTTCCAGACTGGCATGACGTCTCTGTCAGTAACTGCAGATAGACGGCAGTGTCTGATTTCACTTATCTGTAAAATTTTATCAAATAAATGTTTAAGAGTAAAAACTCCATTAATCATTAATGTCTACTTTTATCCTACAAAGTATCAGTCTTCGCTCTGTGATGAAGACGGGGGCAACAGAAGCAAGCACGACCAGAACAATATTAGGGAGATTATATAATAATACAACTAGACTGCACTACAAAAACCGGCTTTAAAAAACAAGAAAAAAACAAAAAAAAAATAACTTAATTTTCTTTGAAAAAAGATAAAATTTCTTGTTCTGTTGGCAGATAATTTATCTTATTTCAAGGAACATTAACCTTCATTACTAAGTCACTAAGTAAGAATCTTATGTTTAAAAAATAAGCATGTGTGTTCTTGATTTGAGATGTTTAATCTTACTTAGATCTTAGTTTTTGCAGTGCACATAAACGGGGCAAATGGGAATCAC
This sequence comes from Pseudomugil tenellus, assembly GCA_037177515.1. NCBI lineage: Eukaryota > Metazoa > Chordata > Actinopteri > Atheriniformes > Pseudomugilidae > Pseudomugil > Pseudomugil tenellus. Next base: position 21,641,987 of record JBAMHX010000023.1, read on the forward strand.
AAACAAACATTCTGCTTTCTTATTTGGGACATTACCGAAGTATCACAGTTGGAATCTTAAAAATCAAAAGTCCAGGAAGAAAGTTATGGCTGCTTTTACAGCCGACTAATGCCGACCTTTGCCTGAACTCTACCATCATCAACAGAGAACTCATTTCCTCTTGTTTGAACACTTTTTATATACTCTAAACTCTTTACAATTACACATTGTAATCCACAGTCAATTTAAAATAAAAGATGCAATTAATACTTTTGTGTGTGTTTTTCAATGCATTGTGATGAAATATAAATAAAAAAAGAGAAATGGTACATCTTCTCTTTACATAGGATCTTTGCAGTTATTGTAGTGGTCTTAAAATAAAACAGATAAATATATATGCATACACTACTATCTATCATCTCCGCAGACCTGAATTGAAGACAAAGTTAGATGCAGCTTGTAATCTGGGCGAGAGCAACACGCAGCCAACTTATTTAAAAACATTAGGTGAGTATGTGGGGTAATTACCTCTGGTAGGGGGAGGGGGAATCAAGAGAATAAAACATATACACCAAGCAGAAAGTATTAGCATGACTGGTTTGTTCACAAGGTTTTCAGTTTACTTGTTTCTGGAGATTTTGAATATAAAGTTTCTCCTCCATAAGGCGTTACTGCACCGTGCTCAAACAATCAGCATTCACTCTCTCTTTGACTATCGCGTGTTGTCAGTCAGCAGATAGCAGCTATGAAGGGACAGTAACTGTCTCACATCTGTGGAGTTCTTATCGCTTTATTTTGACAGTCATGTTCTTTTCAGCAGTGTTTACTGGAAGTTATTTTGTGTAATACGAGAAGCAGCATATTTAAATAATTCCAGTAGCTTAACCTCGAGCGGTTCCGTACTGAACGCCAGTGTTCTCCCATTGTTAAAGGTTCACAAAAAAGAGTTGGAGAGCCTTAAAGAAGCCCTTATTTGACCTGACATGTCCAGTTGAAACTTTCTCTTGACTGACCAGAGATCTAGTTGATGGTGAGCCTCCCAGCACATCTTAGAGCTCTACCAGACCGTCCAGTAAACCTCTGGTAGGATTGCCAGTCCCACAGATCGACCCCAACAAAAGTAAACTTAATAGACTTGACTCTTCCATGAGTCTGACTGACTAGAACTTTTGGATCCACGCTGAACATTTTGGATTGACATCTCTCAAGGACAATTGTAGTTTTTATTTTCATTTAGTTTAAAAAGGCCAATTTTTGTAAAATTGTTTAAATGTAATTTAATGTAAACTAAACTGTTTGAACACTTGTCTTCACTGGTTTTTACTTTACTTTTACTTGGTTTTTACCTCTCAGCTCCTACAAACCTACAAACCATTTGTTCTGACCGGATAACCTGGGAAGATTGAGGATTAATATCAGCTACCGATTCAGTCCTTTTGAGGTCACAAGTTTGGATCTTATATACTAACACTTCTGTATTTCTGTAAATAAAAAGGGACAAAATGATGTCAATATTCATCCTGCTGCTCCTGAATAAAGAATAAAATGTCAGTAATTGTAAAAGTAGCCACAGAACATAGATGTACTGCTGTAAGATAAGCGCATGAGCTTATTTTAGTGTGTGAATAAGTGAACAAACATGTGTAATCAAGTAGTCCAAGAATAAACACGAAGATAAAGGAGTGAAAGTTAATACAAAGCATGGGAATTGGTGAAAAATAAGTTAGCTACCAAATTTAGCAGATTATTAATCATTATTGCAGCATACAAAGACAAAACAATTTTGATAAATATTTAAATGATTTTAAAAAATGAATAGAGAAACATCAGCTAATTGTAAGAGGTGACACATTGTACTTTTCTTTATGTACACTACCAGTCAAATGTTTGGACACACTTTCCCGTTAAATCCTATAGGAAATTGTGTCCAAACGTTTTACTGGTAGTGTAATAGTTATAACATTAATATGAAAATATAACAAAGAAATTAAATTAGTAAGCTTTTCTCAGAAATCAAAGTTTTCTAAGGACTTTAAAATAAAATCATGTCATCATATCAAACACCTTTTAAAACTCTAAGCAAAGAATCACACCATCATCCTCAATTAAATCACTTTAATCTCGCAGATCTATTATCAGTCTAATATAATTATGGATAAAGTGGGATAAATGCCATCTCTTCTAATAAGACCAGGTTTTCCCCAGAAAGTTTTCCAGTTATATATGAAGCCCACGTTGTGTTCGGTTTAGTGACCTCTGACTGAAATCAAATCTGTTGTTGAGGTTTCAATTGATCGATGGAGGTGCAGCGGAGTGACGGCTCCTTCTTTCCTGCCATAGTCCAATGAGAAGCCAGGACTCCTGCTGGGATGGTGTGGAGCTAACCGGGATCTTGGGTTTAACTCCGAGTTGGATCGATGGATCATGTGAGCTTTAAAGGCGGGACGGCCATTGATATTACTAGGCTAGCCAACTTCCACGAGACTGGTTGTGGATCACCGATGATAATCCATGATGTCCATCATGATCTCAGCTTCTCAGATCTGGTGCAGGGTGGATTTGTGGGCTTCCAGTTTGGCTGCTTTTTCAGCCAGACGTAAACATTTCAGCATCCTGTTAACGATAGCAGCTAGCTAACAGCAGCTAGCTGTTTGACAGGGTCTCAGCTGATTTTCCCACGTTGTAAGTGTAGGAGTTTTTAGAAAATACTAATAATAATATTTTTAGATAAGAGCTACTCAGTGATTGGAAAAATACAAGCTTTTTTCTTCTCCTTTAAAAAAGGATCTAGACTAGCTGTTGTTAAAAATATTGCGCCTTAAAACAATGCAAAATCAGATAAAATAGAAGAGGAGACGTGCAGCCTGGGTACGTACAAAAGTTACATGGTCACCGGGCTGCCTTCAGATTTTTTTTAAACTTTATTCAGTATGAAAATACTTCACCGATCCTTTCAGGACTGGAAATGAGCATTACCTGCTAGCATTAGCAGCGTTTGCAAAGGCTAGCTGTTCCAGGATAAGCCTAGATAAAATATAAAGAAAAAAGAGATTAAAACAAAAAGGTGCTGCACAAGCAGTAGCTGCTTCTCTTTAATCATCCATGTAACTTTATAAACTCTGAGATAAAAGATAAAATAACCTTAATGCTAACATTTGTATCACTATCCTATCATCTAATATTATTAACAGAAATAAAAAAAAAAAACATTTCAAACTGCTTTCCGATGGAGAGAAACAAAAATTTTCCTACTCAGAAATCGTGAAATTGTTGAATATCATCAGAACATAAAGAGGAAAATTATTCTGTAAGATTCAAGCATTTTAAATCCCTTCACAAAACACTATAAATCAAACCATAAATCAAAATAAAATCATAAAAGTCTTCTGGATGTAGTTTGAGACGTTTTGCCTTTAAAATTTCTCATCCTGTCGGCAGAGAAACGTCTTAACACCAAGACCAAAAGTAATAATGTCTGAATGCGAGGAATATGCAGTTCTGGTCAACAATTTCCAGAGGCGATTTTTTTTCCATGGAAACTGTGTTTAGAAGCAACTTGTAGCTTAGTGCAGCTTTATATTTATTTATTTTTTTTTTAGTAAAAAATGAGAAATAAGATAAACATCAGCTGAAACAGTCAAATTATAGCATAAAGTGCATCGCAGCAAACATCCACTGTGCATGCAAGGTGAGGAAAATAAATTATACGTTGACTGAAGCACTAAAAGGAATATAAAAGTAGTAAAAAAAAAAAACAGTAGAAAAAAGTGCCGTCTGACATTAGATTTTATACAACAGATCAATAAAACTCTGATATTGGAACTATGTTGAAATAATAAACTGTCCTTGTAACAAGTCAAAGTAAAGATCATCAGGAACAGAAATAAATACCCAAACACACACACACACACACACACACACATCTGGTGTTGATACAAAAGTCAAAAGTCAAATTGGCCCCCGGTTTGATCACGAAGACTGAAGCTGTCTGGTCGAGTACGATCAATAATCATTGTAACAAAAGAGTTGAGGTGAAGTGACGCAGCTCCCGTCGCACCCTGAGGAGATCTGAGGAGCGTTCTGGAAGCAATGAGACAAACAAAGGAGGACAACGTCACCGAGGAGCAGAGGACACAAACCAGATGCAGCCAGAAGTAATTTGTTGCTCGTCTGGCTGGGTGGGGGGGTTAAAAACTATGTCCACTAGGGGGCAGACTGACAATGTTCTGTTTGGTCATTCGCCGCTTTGGGGGGTTACTATGGAGACAGCTCAGAGGGGGGCTCCGAGCTGCCTGTAGCTAAGCACAAACCAAGCGAGGCCAGCGCTAACGGGCACTAACAGAAGCTAACCAGTATATGAAGATAGGCAGGCTAAAGCTAATTAGCGCTGTTAGCAAGCTAAAATTCACTGTTGTGCTACAATCTGCCTTCTTGACTTTTATTGTGCAGAATTTCTAGATTAAATAACATATAAATACATGAGTTATATCCCCCCCACCCCCACACAGGTTTCATGTAAGTATACTTGACGTATTAAAGCTAAAATGGTTTTGTACCAGGCTGTAAACACGTTTATTTCTGTTGTGAAGTTGGTCTTTTTAACACAGGAGTCTATGGAGATTTGCTCTTTTAAAGCCCCGATTGGATCAGAAATGGCAGTTTCTGACACGTCTGCATGGGATTCACTTTTAACTCTTAACTAAAACACATATTAAACCAATAACTTCATCCCTGGTAGGGCAGGTTGTGCATGCAACAGGTCAAACTTTTCCTTCAACATGCATCAGGAAAAAAGTGGAAACTTTCCGCTCACTTTTCAGTATTAACCTTGTCCACCTTAAATGTCCGAGCAATCTCACCCTGTGAGAAGAAAGTCCTGCCGAACAAGACACAAGATGTCCCCAAACACGTGTGTGAGAACAAATGAAGTTATTTTCTTTTTGTGGCAACGCCAACATAAAGTGCTGCTAGCAGAGGATGTAACAGGCTCAACTCGCGTACACCAATGTAAAGTGGCTCCATGGTGTCACCACAAGGTGGCGTATTAGCGGCTTTGCACATCGTGACAATTCAGAAGAAGTAGTCTGAACTGGAGTGAGGTCCGACCCGTGGTCTCTCTGTGTGGCATTCGCATGTTCTCTGTGTGTTAGGTTAATTAGTAATTATTGATCACTCTATTCTATGGCTGAGCAACTTTTAAACTTCTTACATTTTTTAGTATTAAAAAAAGAAAACTTTTAGGAAATCTGCAGAAATGATCTTACTTTTTATTATTCCTATTTATTGATGTCTTCTGTGCTTCTTTACTCCCCCTGTAAAGTTTTTAGTGTTTTATGTAAAGCACACTGAATTGTTTTGTACATGAAAGATGCTGTAAAAACTTGCTTTTATTTTTTATTAAACTGAAGAAAAGTCCTGCATATGGAAGAAAACTGCAGTGGCTGCCTGTAAAGTGCAGACAAGCTAGTAAAATAATATAATAACTGGATAATATAATTAATAAAACAATAATAGAAATGGAAGTAGGTCAGATTAATTGACCTTCTGTGATGAATATCAATTAACTGCATTGCTAAGAACATTTATTCATGTTCTTTATTAAGAACATGAATTTAAAAGTAAGACATTGCACCATTTCATAGAAATTATGCTTATTGTAAACTTCCAACATCAAGTTTAACTAAATCAATATGTATAATAGGGGATCATTAAAGACACGGAAGGAAAAACATGTGAACATCTGGATCAGACACTAAAATCTCAGCTTCTAAACTCTGAGGAATTTTTTAAAATGACATTTTATACTGACATTTGACATTTTACTGACTTGTGTCAGTGATGTAAATTACATTCTGGCTTTTACAGTTTCCGTAGTAACCAGGTAGAAGGACTGTGATACGCTTCTTCCACCATGTGGACGGACGGAGCAGATATGCAGCGGAGTTGGAGGTGGAACAAACATCCGTTCATTGCTTGGTGTAAGCCAACCTGAAAAACTCTTAATGTTAACGCATTAACAGCCTTAATTCATCCTTTAACAGGTCAGATGTGATTTTTTAAAGGAGTTCTTAGATATCAGTGGCTAGAAGAATTTGGGTTTAAGATATCAGAGGAAATCTGGCAAGACTGTATTGTTAATATTTTTAGCAGTTCTATAAATTCTGGGCACACTCTTATCCAGTTTAAGGTTGTACACAAATGACATTTTTCTCCTACCAAGTTAGATTGACCAGAATGTATCAGATTATTAGTATTAGTATTAAGTGTTCATTGGATCAGGGGACATTATCACATTTTTTTTTTTTTTTTGCCTACAATACAACAGTTTTGAAATTGCATTTTTGATTTTCTCAGTATGGCTATTGCTAGAAGGTTTCCATTTACTCCTCTTACGTTTTGGTGTGACTGATCTGCGCTTGGCAAGAAATAAAAATGTGTCACAGTTTATATCTTTATGTCCATTACTGGCTAAGAAGGTGTCGTTACTATGTTAGAAGTCTGACAAGCCTCCTTCTTTTGAAATGTGGATAAAGGACATGGGAAAGGTGCTGTATTTGGAGAAAATCAGATACACTCTTGCTAACCAATCAAGTGTATTTGTAAATATATGGCAACCAGTCTTGAATTTGTTGTTATTTTTTTCCTCTTTTTTATTATCATTTGCTGACTTAATTCTACATTTGTTGTACCACCACCAATGTTGTTGTTTTCTTTTCTTTTCCTTTTTTTCTTTTTTTTGGGGGGGGGGGGGGGGTTAATGCAACAAAAACTCTGTCTGAAATCTTTTTGATCTAACAACATTTCAAAGATAAGTGTAAAAAATGTCCCTTTTTAATTTTCACATTTACAACATCGCTCAAAGAAAATGGCCATTGCTGC
>JBAMHX010000023.1:21675421-21690642 GCA_037177515.1 Pseudomugil tenellus
TTCTGGTCTCCATCTGATCGTTGTGGGAACTGGTGACACTGTCACTGGTCTGGTATTCTGGTCTCCATCTGATCGTTGTGGGAACTGGTCTCACTGTCACCAATCATCAATAATTCCTGATATTTTGCTTCCACATTTTCCAGCATGCATGTTAAGTTTTATCACCTACAGTTCATGTTTACTTCTTTATGTGGATGTTTGATTAATATTTTTTATTCTTCCTCAGCTTGTCTGTGTTTTTTTGTGATAATTGTCAGTTTTGTTTTTATTTAAATTGTTCCAGGAGGTTTCTTGTTTCCTTACAGCTGTAGCAGCTGGTCTATATCTGCTGTATGATGACTTTTCTTTCTTTTTTCTCTCCCATTTCCTTTATTTCCCTTGTCAGGTTTTAGTATTAATATGTAAATTCAACAGTAATAAAAAGCATAAATGGATAAAAAGAATACTAAGATTATGGGGGGGGGGGTTATATCCATGAAGCTCCTCTTGGCAAAGCAGGTTTTCTCAGAACACAACAGCAGCGGACATGAGTGGTTTATTTACCTCCCGCCGGCTGGTGCGGGCCTCCGTCCTGCTCTGCCTGGCGATCGCTGCCCCCCCTCTGAGCTCCTTCCTGGTGGTTTCCACTCCCAGTCGATCAGCTGAGATGACGATGCTACAGATCATGAAAAACTGATCAAGGTTTTTATCCAGAGCACTGAGTTCGCTCGTCTCTTCCTCTTCTGCCACAATTCTAACAAACTATTTCTAAATAAATGTATTTCTATCCATCATATCTTATTTTATTTTTCACACAAAACCCACAAAGTGTTTACATAATGAAAAGAGTGTCTGCTTACACAAAGCAATTAAACACATTAATACGGATATAGAACGTTTGGGAGAAAATGAGTTTCCATTGAAAACATTTTTCTTTTGCACGACAAACATTCTCTGGAAACAAACAAACTTACTTCCCTGGAACAGATTAACAGATGTGTGTGGCGTTTCACACGGCTGAGTTCTGACAACACTTCCATGTGTAAAACACTCAGCATGACAGCGTGGTGATGAAATCCAAGCAGCACGTGTGCAGCTGAAGCTCAGAAACTCCGTGAATGAGTTCAGTTGTTTTGTGCAGCTGCATTCCTAAAACAGCTGGATGTAACAAAAACATGGATGCATGTGTGCAACATGGAGGGTGTGTGAGTCAGCAGCAACATGAAGCCTTTAAAAAGCTTAGAAACTGTTCTGAATGTCCAGCTGACTTCCTGTTTGTCTCTGTATGTGTCAGTAAAACAAATTCATTACATTATGTATAAGATAAAGGATGTGTGGCTCCTCCTGTTCAGTTCAGTTGTTTCCTCACTAAGGCGACTATTTCTAAAAAATATTTTCAACGTTGTTACCATAAATTGAACACGTTTGTTTTATCTGGATCATTATATATTGGTTTGGATTGACTGTGATGCCTTGAGATGATTTTGTTATAAAAAAATGCTGAACTGAATTTAATTCAACTGAATTGAACTTTTAAATCAAAGGAAATAAAAATAAAAACAAAACAACAAACACTAGAATTTCAATATTTTTGTTTTTTATTTTTACATTTAAAATCAGTCACTTTTCTTAAAATCTTTAAAAAACTCTATGTCCTCACCACTTTGACTCAAAAACTTCCTGTTTAAAATAACAAAGTCAGTGATTAGCAGGTTCTGTTCACCTCAGATCAATCTCAGACTGTTGGGAAAAAACGGAATAGATGCGGAGTGGTATAACAAACTGTCTTAGTGATTTATATTTTGAAGTTGAATAAGATGTTTGTCCCTCCAGAGTTGCCGTACAACAGGCAGCTTGTTGCCCAGGTTGGTAGAAATTGTAGTTCAACAAATTAAAAAAGCAAAAAGAAAGAAAAAGGAAAGCAGCGGATTTCTGTGGGTGAAACACTTAATGTTTGGTCTCCTCAACTGGACAACGCAGAAAGCTCAGAGAAAATTAATCCAATCCAAAAGCAACGCAGAAAATTAATCCAATTAACTAGAAATAAGTATTACATCATGACTTTTAAGTTAATTATATTGAAGGTGAAAGCAATCTGTGTTGGACTGGTGACCCATCCAGGTGTACCTGCATGCCACCTGCTAAAAGGTGCGAAAAGCTCCAGCTTCCCGAAACACCTGAATTACACTAAGTGGCAAAGAAAATGAATGAATAAACAAGAGTAAAAGTAAAACTAAAACCTAGTTTAAGAAACTTTTTCCTTCTTTATTTTAATTATCCATTGTGTCCAACTCATGTTAACAATCATAATAACTGCTTGTAACAGTGTTTTATGCATTTCCTGCAATGCCAGGTGTGCATGTGGAAAAACGAGTCACGTTCTCTCTGACAAGTCTCTCAGTGCAGACTCGGCTGCCAGGTGAAACACGTGTTGGCATGAATAAACGGAGAAATATCATTAAAAATAAAGACAAGCATTAAACGCTCCTTTTGGCGTGGAAATTATTCTATGAATCAGTTACATATTTATTAGGAACAAGATTAATGCAGATTTAACTGGATTATAATTGAAGATGACTTGTTAACTAGTAGGATACGAATAAAGCTCAATGATTTGAACTGAAATTTAATAAAACAAAGCGGCTTCTTGTTACATTCAGATCATTACTAACTGACTGATGGCCGGTTTGGCAACACGTTGCAGCTGTAAGTTTTGCAAGGGGGACGCAGCGGGACGCAGCGGGACGCAGCGGGACGCAGCGGGACGCAGCGGGACGCAGCGGGACGCAGCGGTCCGACTCGCAGCGGTTCAAGTGTGTTCTCTCAGACCAGCAGACTGTTTAGCGTTGAGGTCATGAGAAACAATGATGCACATTTCTAATGACACCAGTGTTTTGGAATTTCTGGCCTTATTTGGAGGGAGGCAGTTTTTTTTATGTTTTTGTTCCCCAAAAAGGAAACACGCAGACATGTCTCCTCCTCATGTGCTGCTGGGGCTCCAACTGGGAGGGTTTCTCTCAGCTAAATATAAAAATGCAGTAGTCAGATCTCAGCGTTGGCCTTTGATCTGGTGCTTCATACTGGGGGGAAAACACAGATGCAGTGGATATCCTTTGTGCTAATTGCTTGCACATTTCCCCCCTTTTCCCACTGCTGATGCACTTTAAATGGCTGTTAGCATTGCATGCAAGCATACAGGAGAAAATAAAAACCAGATCGCTCTGAAACACAGAGGAATTATTCACATGGACGATGTGAAAACTGGCAGGAATCTGCGACCCCTCCCTTGATTCATTCCTAACCTTTTGTCCCGACTCTTGCTCTGGTTGCTTGCTGATGTTTGGATGATGTGCGACTCTGCCAGCTGGCTGTTGCTGCTGGCGTCGCTGCTTCCAACAGCAGCCAAGTCCTGGGAGCTGACGGAGCTGGTGAAACTTGCTGCGCCATGCGAGGTCAGAGCGCCCTGCGAGACCGGGCACGGGTAGGAGGATGCCTTACCTGGAGACAGAAAGTAATAGAGATAAAACCACAGTTTTAATATCTGTTAGTTGGGAGTTTCAGCCACAAAACAGAACCACTAAAGAAAGCATTTGTCTTTAATAGAAACTGAATTAAAGCAACCACACTGGAGCTTTAAATACTGTAGATCTTCTGTTCCACATCGTTTTTTCATTTCATGCTTATTTTCAGTCTCATCAACATCATGATAAGGACTCCATCCCCCTGTTGCTGTTAAACTCCTATTTCCAATTTATCTGCTTAGTTTTACTAAATCTCTGTACATATGACTCATAATTCCTAAAAACAGAACATATATTATTTTTGTCTGACATCTGAAGTACCAGGTAAAGTAAATAATCTCCTATTCCTTATCAGGTCTTATGATCAGGCAGACAAACATCATTATTTACTTAATATGTGCTCAGCCTAAATGCAGACACTACTGTATGCTGGTCCATCCCAGAACTCAGCAGGAGAGATTCAGGTAGACCTGGACAGGTTGCCAGCACATTGCAGGGAAGGTTGTAGGGCCGTTACCATGGAAACATACAAGACCATGGATGTCCCTGGATTCGCAGGCTCTCCAGCCTTTAGCTGACTCGTCAAATGGTAAACTTAGACTGAACATGTTTGGTGTGTTTTGGGGGGTTGCTGTAAAAAACAAACAGCATGACTTTGGATTGCAAAGCTACATCTGAACAAACCCAAAGACTTCTGGAACAATGTCCTTTAGGAAAAAGTAAACACGTATCAGCAAAAACACCTCAAACCAGCTGTGAAGCATGGTGGTGGAGGACCGATGATCTGGGTTTGTTCTGCGGATGCAGGACCTGCACATCCTGCAGTGACTGGTGAACACGGACACATGAAGCTTTGCTGAATTTGGTTCACACAATAGAACAACGATCCTAAATATAACAACTAGTAGCTTTACAACATAATGACATGATCTAGTCAAACCTGGTTTAAATGCAACAAATGTTCATAAATCTCATGCAGTAAAGACATTGAAGTTCCTCCACAAAGCAAAACCACGACTAAGTGATTGTTGATGAAGAGGGTTTTATAAGCTGCTGTATCAGGAGCTTTACTCGCGTTAGATTTACAGACAGTTTCTACAACAACAGTGTAAATTGTATAGTTCTGGGCACTTTTTCAGGTTATATCCATGTATTCCAATCATGGTAAGTACCAGATTAATACTGTTTTGTTTACTTTAACCCCCTGAAACCTTCAGTTTTGGATAAGAGGGAGGATGTTCTTTTACATGCTTCTTCAGCTCCAATCCAAATTTCCCTCTTGAGACAATAAACAGTTTTACAACCCCGCTAGCTGAGCCTCTCAAATGTTTACATCATGTATGTTCCCATAAATCAGAAACAGGTTCAGAAAAGCAGCATCTTTGCTGGGTCGGGATTCGGGGCTCCTTCAAGATCTGAGAACTGAGTCAATGAAAGTGAAGCTTCTCATGAGAAAAAGACACATGAAAGGACGTATCAGCTATAAAAGTACTTCATTGTGATGAGAATAATCCCACATACAGCGCTAACTGGCTACGTTGCTATGGGAGAATCAACAGAACCAGTGTCTGTGTTAAACTGCATGACAGCTAATGAATCATTTTGTTTAGAAGAAGCAAAACAACACAAAGACCAACAGCAGTGATATCATTATGAATCAGTATAGGAGGGAAATGAAACATCTGCTTTAAAGTAAATCTTTAACAGAAAACGTCTAAACTTGTCTTCAACACCGTGTTCAGTAAGAAATACATTTATTTCATTTATTTTGTTATTATTTTCATTTATTTCAGTACATGTTGCAGCAGGTCCTCACAGATTAACATGACTTCATAAACAATATGCAGAGACTTTTATTCGACCTTTTCAGATTAATTATTAGTGTAAAAGTAACAGGAAGCAGAAATATTAATAAAATGGACATAAAACTTCTGTAATTAATGTTAAAAACTAAATCAAGTCTGAATTTCGGTAAAATCCAGCAGCTAACTTTAAAGCAGCACAACTGAGCTTCCTAATGAAGTCAGTCAGTGTGTTGATATCAAGTTTCTGGTGTGTGACGCTGTGTCATAAAGCAAAATGCTGCTGCAAAGCGATACAGAACCTTTACCTCCGTCTCTGGACACTGCAGGACAAACATAGTGCCAGGAATGCGTCTAATAAATGTCGCTATGCCATCAAAGCTAGTCAGAAACATGTATTTTTAATATCAGAAAGTCACATTTTGCTACTTTCAAGCCAAAGAAAAAATCTAAATGTTGAGCAGAAAATTCCTTTTTAACCTTTTTGGTGTAAATTTCTCCACCTTTATCCCAACTAAGTCGCTGCATCTTGCTATATAAGCTATTTTGAGGTTGAATGGTTCCCTATATAAGGCTATTTTTTAATTGGCCGATCTCTGTGAAGCACCTTGAGACGACATTGTCGTGAAATGGCGCTATACAAATAAAGTTGAATTGAATTGAACGTGCTGTTTCAATATTCAAAAATAACTAGCCGTAGCTAGCAGCCGGAAATGTCAACACAGTTCCATAAATAATGCATATTTAGAGGTGAACGTGGCAAAATACGATGAAGATGGAAAAAAAAACACGTATTTTTGTATCTTCATAGGAATTTGTATCTTCATATTAATATCTGGAATATCATATCCAGGAGATCGTCTGTCAGTCACACAACTGTTTTCTGGCAAGGGGATCATTTTAGCTTCTGTTAGATCACAGCATTATTTTTAACTTCACACTAATTCACTATTTCTAAATGCAAAAGAAAAGCAGGAATGGAAATAAGGCTAAAAACATCTAAAATTCTGTTTTCCACAGAAAATGATACAGATGAAGTCAATGCTTTGAAAAAAATACATTTTAAAATGACATTTCTTTAATTCCCTGGTTTATGTTATTTAGTAGTGACTTACTAAACATATTTATTAACTAGCAATATTGGAAACATAAAAACTTCTTTCTGATTCAGACTTTAGCTGAAAACCCTCACAAACAGTGAATACATGAGACAAATAAAAGTTTATGTAAATGAATGAAAACTGTATCATCCCACAGAATCATTTCCCTAAAAGAAATGTTAACAGCGCACCTCCACCTGAACCTCCCTCTAACTAATGAAGCAGCCTGCAGGAGATTATCCAGACAGTTATTACAGAATCTTTGCAGACTCTCTCATGAGTCTGACGCCAGATGAGTGCTGGTGGCCACTTTGTCACAGCACACATCTGCAGCAGGGAGAAATACCTGATCTCTGCCGTTTGAAACATGTTTAAGAGCCTTTTTATGGATGGTGTCTGCAGTTTGGCTTTAATGATGCCTGAAGGTCAGAGACTTACAATTTCCTGCACATCTCTCAATGTTTCTGTGTTTATGTAAGTCTACTTCCTGGTGCAACACAAACTCCTCCAGCCAGTTCCCACGACAACGAGTCAGTACCGGTCAACATGCCGGGTTACACCAGGGTTAACTCTCAAAATAAAAAGGCTCAAAGTGTGTGAACATCTGCGGGACGTTAGGACGCTGGGCAGGACAGGAAATGATGGACATGAAAGTTAGTGTGTGTGTATGTGTGTGTTTGTTGTGCCTGTGCTGCACCTGCAGGGGTCCACTCGGGACCTGTGGGATCCGTTTTGGTGCCGGTCCAGATGGGGGTCACATCTGGTCCTCCAGGACGCTGATCTTTCTGCCACTGACCAGAATCTGCAGCGTCTTCCTCCAAGGAGGGAAAACTGGGACCAGTTGCAGGCATCTTGGCTGGACTGGGCTCCTGGTGATTATTTTATACAAACGAGAAGAATTATTTTGTTTCCACTTTAACCTCCGCATTTTGCATTTCTAACATAGAACCATGTAAAACATCCATAACGTGTCCATGAAAGGAGACGTAGACGGTTTATATTTTTATTAGCTTCTACCAGAAACCTCCTGCTCATATCCTCTGCTTCATAGCCGGAAAACAAACGAAACTCAGCCATGAGCACGAAATAAAGGACTAATTTAAAGGAGAAGTAGGGGGCACTGGACGGACTGGTTTTCTACCTGCAGAGACTGCAGATCGGTTTGGTGCTGATCTGTGGACGTTTGCAGCTTTTTATCCTTCCTTTACTTCAAATAACGACTCAAACTACAGCTAGAGTCCAGAAAAATCTACAGTTTCGGCCTCCGTCCATCCTGTTCGGTTCAATAATCCCTTCATATAATCTGCACATTAATGTCTCACTGTGATCCCATCTGAAAAAGAAGAAAACAGCTTTTCTTTCTTACCTGATTGGCGACATTTTCCACTTTGCGTTTCTTCTTTTGGTTCTGTTTGTTAGTTCGCAGATAGACGGCGAGCTGTTCGCTCCACCTGATGGAGACACACAGAAACAAGACGGTCCAGGTGAGCAGCTGGAGTCCACATCCAGAACAGCTGCGAGGTGGAAAACTGACCCGTTCATGACCTCTTTGTGGTCGTCGCGGATGAAGATTTCCTGCATCGGGGTGACGATGCAGACGGCGTTTTTCTGGCCAGTCCTGCGCTCGGCGTCGGCGATCTCCGTGCACAGATTCATGTTGAGCGTTCCCTGTGGCAACGTGCTGGGCTGCAGGAGAATCAGAGAAACTACATCACCCCGCTGGAGGTGGTGCAGTGTTGCTATGGCAGCTGAACAGACAGCAGTTTGTGGTTTTTGTTGTGGAATGAGGAGAACAGGAAGTTAGATGTGAGGGGATCAGAAAGCAGAGGTGGGGGTTGGCGGGGGGGATTAATATTAAAGGCCAGGCTAAGCCTAAATCTACACAACATCTGGGCTAAAGCTGCCTGCTTGATCCAAAACACGCTGCGTATAAAAAGCAGGGATTATGTGTGTTTGTAACAATCCACTGGTTATATTGGTTCTAATTTGACGTCTGAGACGTTTCTCACCAGTTCATCCAGAGCGTAGGTCAGGCTGCCCTGTTCGTACAGGATGAAGTAACGCCGCTGCCATTTCTGAGGACAGAAACCCCCAAACGGTCAGCGTTACAGAAGACTTCCCAAAGCGGAAGCTCTTTGAGGCTTACCCTGCATCTCTGCAGCCGGTTGGTGAAATCTGTCCCCTCTGGAGCCAAACACAACCAGCCGCTGTAGACGGCTTTCACCTGGAAGGACATTCAGCAGGAACATCAGTCTCAGCGCGGGGTCAGACCTTCCTGAGACACATCTCAGTTACTAAAAACAACCTTATCTCATTTAAATACGTCTTTGATCAAGTTATTTGCTTCGTAACATGATAATTATGCTTAATTGCTTTTTAGACACCCCCCCCCCCACAATAAACACCATGGTGACTGGAGAAAACCTCCCTAAAAATATCAGCTTTACAGGACTTTCTGACATTTTCATCAATAAGGAAACAAGTGAACCTGCAAACGTCTGTGAATTCTGTAAAAACGAACAAAAAAAGCTCCCGAACAGGAGACGACAGATCAGCATCAGAAAATAGTCCCATCTAGCCGAACCCAACTCCAAATCTTTCCATCACTTCACGAGTAAATCCTGACAAAAGGGCTCTGCGATAGAAAACCGCAAACTCCAGTAGCGACATGTTTTGGAGTATAAATGACCAAATACTTCAATACGGAGCACTAAAATAATGTTTACTGAAGTGGAATTAACGTTTTCACAATGAAGTGTTTTGAGTCATATATAAAAGACACAAACTAGTTTGTTTCGGCAGGAAACTATGTCTGAGGATTAAAATAACCTGAGAACGTCCCCAAGGCTGCTGTTCAACATCTGCATGCACCCAGCTGTTCAAATTATGAATGCAATAAAACATGTTACTATAGTTACGCTAACAAATAAATCTAAAAAAACATTTATCTTCAGTAAACTAGACCAGAGTGCTTACAGGTCTCCCTAAAAACCCATCAGACAGCTGCAGGCAGTCCTGAAGGCTGCTGCTCGAGTCCCGCTAAGACCAGGAAAATGGATCGGGTCTACGTCTGTTCCCAGAACCAGAACTAAACATGGAGGCAGCGTTCAGGTTTTATGCTCCTCACATGTGGAGCAAACTCCCAAATGGTTTTATTCGCCACCTTTTTATCAAAACAGTTAAAATTCTTCATCCCAGAACTTTGATTTCATGCATTTATCCACTTTAGTTTAGTTCTTTCTTTGTTTTTATACGATTTCTTTTTAAGGGTTTTAATATTTCCTTATATGTGCAACACTAATAAAGTTGTCTTGGAAAGCAGCAGTGTGTAGTTTTAATGTAAAATGTTATCGAAATAGCATTTTTAATCGAACATAACAGAACTCCGTGTGTATTCAGACATCTGAGCTTCCAAGCAGAAGGTTATTTACTTCCTGGACAGAACCAGTAAGATCAGCTGGAATTTATATGAAAGTTCCTGAAAGCTGAACTCTTCTCAGACTGACCTTCAGCCTGAAACACAATCTGAACGCAGGAAAAAACGAGTAACTTGACAGTGATATCAGCGGTTTTCTAACAGCTGAGTCATTTCTATAATCGTGCCAAAAGATGCAGGAAGAAGTTCAGAGCAGATCTTCGTTTCAATGCGCTAAAATACACCGTAGCAAATGTGCTGCACATCATTTGATCTCCACATGACTTGCAGCCAAACCTGACTGGTCGGAATTACCAGAAACAATAAAAACACACCGGGTTGCCAGATCCCAGTCACAGCTCCGTGTTTGCAGTAATGTTTGCGTGTTGAGTAAGTGTGCAGAAATTACAGGGCAGAGTGAAACCAAGCGCGAGGACAAGGCATGATGACATACTCTAACAATGTGAGGCATGTCGGAAACCACCAGCCTCGTCTCGCTGCATCCCGTCCACACGCCGGATCTGCAGGAAATGTGCGTTCACAGGCAGAAACAGCAGCGCAGAGCAAACACAGCATAGACATGTACGGTAACGATATTATTGATCCTCCTGGAGGGGATTTGTTTTTACATTTTTATATTATACATTTATATATTATACATAGTATACATTAATTTTTTATATTATACATTTAAAATACACTGTATGACTCAAAAACTAAAGAATTTCTTAAGAAAAAAACAAAACATTTAATAGATTTTTAAAGAAAATAACATAACTTTACTGCAGGAGTTTTATTGTACTTTAACAGAGATCTATATTTTCTATCTAACTGGAGAAATCTCATCTTAGTTTTTATTTTATCAGTATTAATCTAGTAATTTATTGGAGTTGAAATGACTTTTCTGAAGGAGGGATGTCTTCATTCAACACTTAAAGTATATTTGATATTTCTACTACGATGTTTAATAAAGGATAGTATGAGTATTTTACATGGCTGGATTTTAATTCTTTTATTTAATAAAAGGATGTGATCTATCACTTAGCTGTGCATATTTATGACCCACATTTAGTCCTTATTGTTAAAATTATTTTGTAAAAACTCACGTTGTATTTATTTCTACGATTTCTGTGGTCTGAAGAACAAGTTTTTGTAGCTTTTTAGTTACTGGAGATAAAAGTAAAACTTCCAGCCAAGGAGGCTGCAAATAGGATGCTTTCAGTGTATCTCAGAAAGGATAAAAGAAGAACATCTGTTCCCAACTGGGTGACATACATATTCCCATTATGGGTGAAACTGGGATTAGTTCATGTCTTCTCTCAGTTCATATCTATGCATCATATTTCTATTTTTAACCAGAAAATGCTCAGTGGGTTCTGCATTATCTGCAAAAAGTAATAAAAGGATGAGGGAGGATGTGAGATAACAGCTGTCTTTTCTTCTTCTTCTGTTATCTAAAAGGTAATGAAGACTTGTTTTACTCTATTTTTGGGGTTTTGGATTAAATCTACAATGAAAAGCAACTAAATGTTGGTTTTGAATCAGTACGTTAATTGCAAGTTGGTGAAAGTTATATGATGAAACTGTGACTCAGGTCTGATCAGAGGACATGTGCTGCAAAAATGTCTAAATTTGAGGGTTTTCAGAAAAATTAAACTTTGCTGTAAATGTTTTTTAGTGAACAAGTAGCAGCAACAAACTAATTGGTCTTATTTTAATATATAAACCTCCCTAATCAGAAAAAAATGTTTATAGTCTAGAACCCTGACAAAATTTACTCTTAAAAAAATTAAAATTACCAAAAGCTCCACCAAAATACTCTTATATTTGTATTTATTTATCAAATAATTATTTACTTAAAAGTCTATTTGACTTAAAATGAACATTCCAGGGCTACTAATTTGTGGTCTATCACTAAATTAAGCAAAAATGGCTTAGATTATTTTACTTCACAGCAATGAATTTCAGAATTAAATTTAATAAATTAGATTTTAAAAAAGGATAAATTACAACTAAAAACACTAAATTGATCCCAGATGATCGTGTTAAAAACAGAATAAGGGCGTAAAATGAGTGGTGGGGAAAATGAAAGAAAACCTCTTTATTAAAGTAAAACATAAATAAATTATGTGGATAAAAGCAGCTTTTGGTGCTTTTTAAGCGCTTTAAACGGTCTCTTACCTGCTCCGCGCTGCGCTCGTTCAACAGATGAACTTCTCGCGACTTGAAGCAGTTTTGACATTTGCTTTTATTAAAGACATTGGCCTGGAACTTGTTGCAGGGGTTGGTCGGCTTTTCTCCGGACATGTTTCCGGTCGGTGCAGCTCCTTTCCCCGCGGTGGAAAACCCAAACACGAGCCGCTCCGGTCCGTCAGCCTCTCCGCATTGAATGAAGCGGGTTTAAGCAAACGAACATCTGTCAAATTCGGATCTGTTGACGACTGTCGTCATGGCGCGTCGTTTGACGTTATTTACATCACTGCTCTATTTCCGGTTACGACCTACGAAATTAAAACCAACTACTAAGGATTTTTTTTAAATAAAAATATATAAATAAATAAAATAAAAATAATTAAGAATACATTTACATTTCATTGGAACATACAAAGCAAAAAAGCAGTAAATATGTCAAAAACTCAACGATAAATGTGTAATAACTTAAATGAAGCTTGTGCAATTTTTGTTAAGGTCATTTTACTGCTAAGGTACCGTGACTACATCCGGGTAATATTTTAAAATAAAAGTAGCTATATGCTCTTTATTTTTAAACTTTTAAGTTAAATTCTGTGCGATATGACATGATGTTAATTATTTTACCGTCCAAGTTAAATATCTAAAACGTTTTTATGTGTTTTGCTTTGCACTTTCGGGAATGAGTGGAAGATAATTAATATTTTATCAGGTTTTTATGTCTTAGACTACAATATCCGGCTTTGACCCTACAAAATAAAATAACCTAACCAGTTTTCCTTCTCATCTATATTTTTTAAACACGTGCCACAACAGATTTTAAACATTCTTTAAAACCATTAAAGTAAAATAATAAAGCATAAAATGAAAATATATTAGAATAAAATACATGATAATGCACTCTAGCCACAGACAAGCCAAAAAGTGTTTTCCTGATCATGTTTTAATAAAAAACAAAAAACAAAAAACCCAGCAATACAAATACAACCAAAACAAAAACCAAAACCAAAAAACCATACCATCCATACCACACACACACAAACACACACATACACACATGTACGAACCATACCCATATACTAATTTGTTGTATATGGATATGGTTTGTACGTGTGTGTGTACAAACCGGTACACTTGACAGTTTATGTCTCTTTGATTTGTGGAATTTCATAAACATGTGGTTGTGTGGTGTTCTTGGCTTTTGTTTGTTTTTATCTCAATTAGACTTTTATCTGTTTTTTAAAAAAAGAGAGAGATAAAGGTGAAGATTGTTCTCCAACACATTATTCTTCTTATCCTAAAAACCCTCAAACACTGAGATTTTGGACCATTTACTTAATTTGACATACATTGTCAATACTTTAAAAACTATCGCACAGATCTTTTTTTTAAATTGGACCTAACTAACACATTATGATTAATAAAGATATTGAAGGGGAAATAAGCACATGAACACACATTTCTCTCCTTATGTTGCTTGTCTTGCATGTGGCTAATGTCTCCACCGCAGAGCTTTTAAGCCTGCCTTCCCAATGGGGATACAGAATTCAGCACAAAACAACACACAGGTGACGGAGGTGGTTCTTCGTGGCGACAAGATGTGAATTTTAAAGAATCTTGACCTTTTCTTAACCTGATCACAAGTTCATAAATCAATCAGTGGTGTATGAAACAACAGCTGACATACAGCTTCCTGATATGGTTTGATATGTTTGGCTTGTCAGGTAATTCCACAAATAGAGTTCTTTGTGTAGGGGTCTTAATGGTCCTTAGTTCAGCCATTTCCATTTGCAGAAGGCAGAACAAAATGTTTTGTGCACTATGACCACCGTTGCAATAAGGACAGCTTCTGTTTCAGTCAAGCTGTAGGATTATTTAGCTGTTGGAGTATTAATGTAATGCATTTTGCTTTAATGTGTCATCATATAAAAAATGGATTTGATGAAATCAGCCAAAACACATACATATAGATGTTGTTTAACCATCAGTGTCAGCATCTGTGAATATCCTTTTCCAAATTGTAGAACTTAAGGCATTGAAACAAACAAGTAAGAAAATGTAAGGAAAGTGGATTATTCTAAGCCTGCTTTTATTGCTTCTCCATCTGAAATCCAAATCATTCCAGCCAGGTAAGAAGATGCTTGTGAATATCTAGTTAATTAAATCTAGCTTTAATTTCATGTCTTGAAGTAATAATGGATTGCTTATTTTGCCATTATTTGAACTATTGCAAGAGCTGCATAGACTAGCTGTGTTAGCAGTTGCAAGAAGGTACAAAATAAATATGACTTTATTTATGTTTAAGTTCTGTGTTTGCCCTTTTATGTTTACAGCAAACTCTACTGAAGAGTTGCTTATTTAGTTTGCAAAACAAAAAAAAGTTCATTTTGTGAGGTTAATAAATGCATATGTTTTTTTAAAGCCTATAACAAAAGAAATGAGTCATTTTCCTCCCTCTGAACTGCTTATCATCGTGACGTCAGGGTTCGTGAGCAGTGGCAATGTTTGTCACTGGGCTTGGTTTCCCTCCTCACCCCAAAACATCCCAGCATCCTACAAACACACAGTTGTTTTTGGATGAATGTAGCAGTTGCTGTTGGTTTGATCGTGACATGCTCTGGCTTATCTCTCTGTTTGGAAGTGTGACGGTACGGGTGTGTCTGTGTGTGTTTGTGTGCAAGTGCATGTGAGATCACTTAACTTGATGTCAGGGACGGGCTCTGGTGAAAGATTGGACTTAGCTGTGTGTGTGTGTACAATCTGCAGTGTGTGTGTTTGGGTTGGTGGGAAGGAGACCACCTTCTCTGCTGGCTGCTAATGTTTCCATTGATGGTCTGACACCTGAACGGAAGTGTGCAGTAGTGATGGGTGTAGATGAAGTGACATGACTAAAGCGGTGGTCCTTCCACTCTGCACAGAGAGAAACTACACAGATGGTCACAATTAGGGAAGCAGTGGACATGTGTATGTGTTGTATTGTTACTGTGGAGACCTTGATAGGTATTTGATTCATTTTATTTAAAAAAAAAAGTCCACACAAGGACAAAGTTAAGGCAAAGAATCTGTTCTTTTAGTAAAATTTGATCCATAATGGTTGCATCTAAATTCCTGCAGTGTCATCTAAAGAGATGGGAAAATGGCTGTGTGTGTGTGTGTGTGTGTGTGTGTGTGTGTGTGTGTGTGTGTGTGTGTGTGTGTGTGTGTGTGTGTGTGT
>JBAMHX010000023.1:21717027-21735274 GCA_037177515.1 Pseudomugil tenellus
GTATATAGTGTTTTCTATATATTGTGTCTAAATGCATTTAAAAGAAGGAGGACATTGTCCTGCAGGCCTAAGTGTAGATATACAGTTTGCCCTAACTAAGAAATGCTGCATTAAAAACACTCTGAAAAACATTGGGAGGGGGGCCAGGTTAAAATGATTTACAAAAAAATATCCCAAAGAACAATCAAAGGTGCACCCAGCCACCATCGTCCCCATGCAGGCGCCCCCGCCCACCTTATAGCCCCTAGAGAACCCCAGACCCAGATGGCCATCCAGACCACACCCCTAAGTACCAGCCATCCAGTCGCCCGGCAACCCAAAACAGGGCCTGGTGATACCACCCAAGCACACCAAAACAATCCCCCCGACCACCCAGTACTCCGATGGACACCCAGGCAAATGCCAGTACCAACCCAAAAACGTCCCAGGTTATGATGTTGGGGAAAGCACACCTTGGTTTAAGGTTTTGGACTGGATCTATGACCACACCACTCTGCGCCAGGGTCAGCTGCACAGCCCAAGTGTGGACACTTCCACAGCAGGGCCCCAGCCAAAACTGGTTTCCCCCTGCTGCTTCATCCGAAGACCAGTCCTCTACCACACCCATCATCCCTTTGTAACAAACCAAAACACAAGAAAATCTGGTAAAAACCTTTGAAGTTATGATTTTTGTTGGGCATAGACTTTACATATAATGCGTTGTAGGCGCGTGAGAGACCCCGCCAAGATAACGACTACTTGACGGGTTGGCTCCCATAGCAATCGTCGCTCCATGAGGCGTCTACGTATATAATGTCAATGGTGACACCCACTCTTACTGACTCTGACTGGTCATTTTTACTCATGGACCAATGTCATTTAAAGCTTTGAAAAAGCTACAGAAATCTGATTTTTAACAGATTGACTTGGCAAGTTGTAGGAAATATGAGAAACAGTTTTTTCTTATGAACTTCTGCTTTAATAAATCTCTGCTCTACTGGTGTATTAGCCAGTTGCTCCACTTCCACTGGGAATCTCTGTCGCCACTGCATCTATTTAAAAATCAGAAGATGAAACTCTTACACTATTAAACTTTTTAAATCTTTTCACCTTCAATGTCAGACCTTCCCGCCTAAGCTAGTGCTACTGGACTTTGAGGACATGGACAGCATGCCTGACGCCATCGCAGAGATACTGGAGTGTTACGGCTGCTTGGACATCCTCATCTTCAATGGCAGCATGAAGGTCAAAGCTCCTGCACAGAGTCTTTCTCTGGAGATGGACAAGCTTCTGATGGACAACAACTACTTTGGGCCCATCACACTGGCTAAAGGTAAGCAACCAGAACTCCTCGATACTTTGTGAATTTGTGACTACGTTCTGGCATCTGTTTCAGGTGTGCTGCCCTCCATGATCTCCAGGAGAAGTGGTCACTTGATCCTGGTGAACAGCATCCAGGGAAAAATCGCTGTGCCATTTCGCACTACATGTAAGTTCAGAAACTTGTGAAGGAAATCCCTAAACAAGCAATTCCCTATGCAGAAGTCTGAAGTTTCTGACTATCTCCAAATGTGCGTTTTTAGATGCAGCCTCTAAACATGCAGTTCAGGCTTTCTTTGATTGCCTGAGAGCTGAAGTGGAAGAGTATGGCATATCCGTCACCACCATCAACCACACCTTCATCAGTTGCTCCACTTCCCAAACACCAGCTTCCAAATCTATTTGGTCGTGTGAGTAAATCCGGAAGCATTTTGGTTTTCTTTAAGCCACACTGGCTTGACCTTTATCTTTCACGCTAATCTCGACCATAAGTCATTCAAGCTTCCTTCAGGTCTTTATTTTGCACATTTTCTGCTTTCTCTTTGTTTTTAGTTCAGTAGAAGAAAAGTATGTTTTGCTTATTAAAGGTCATTTAAATGTTCATGGGGGGTGTCTGTCCCTGCCCACTCCACACCCTTCCCTGGGAGAGAATGTGACTTTTACTGGCTCTCGCTTGGTTATTTTAGAGAGCAGGCTCAGCTAGCTGCCAATATCCACTATGGGAGGAGTGGATTTATCCCTTAGTGAGGTCACACAGGGAAAGATCTCAAGCACAGATCTGCTAAAAAGTGGAGCAAACAAGTGAGCGATGTGACATCATGTGTATTCCCTCTTCATACACATAATGAAACACATAAAACTGTTCAAAAACCTTGAGAAACAAGCTTTGCTATGTCCTATGAATCATTCAGACATAAAAGAGGCTTCAAAGTCAAACGATGAGCCAGTGTACTCTCTAAAATCTTCATTACGAGCAGTTTGCCACAAAGACTCATTGTCAAAACAAAGAAAACAAAGTCACAACAAGGTGATCCTCAAAGAGCCATTATCAGAAAGCTTGGCATGACGTGTGTTGGTAAAACATCTGAGGAAATTGGAACGAATGATGACGAATGGTGGCCAAAGCCTCATTAGAAGTGGTCTCCGTGGAAACGTGGCTGTCAAGAAATCATTCTGCAGGAGAAGAAGCAGGGAGAAAAATTATGATGCCACACTAATGATTGTTGGCAGCAGGTCTGATAAGAGTGATGAATCCTTGCCAGAAGCTGCACCTCAACACTACTGATGCAGTTTGGGATCATCTGGACAGAGAACAGAATAAAAAGCAGCCATTATCTAAAAAAAACGCTTTGGAAAGTCCTTCAAGAAACCTCGAGAAATATTCCTGAATGTTTCATAACCTCAGACGGTTCAGACCAAACACTCAATTTCACTCTTGTTTTGTCCATTTATACTGTATTTTAATTTAATGTTGCACATTTAAACAAACTGATGCAACTTATTCCATTTTTTCTGACAGTAAATAATTAAATGAGGTGCTCTCAGACCTGAAGCGGTGTCTCTTCTCTCTGCAGTGTTGTACACTAAGAAGCCACTGGGAGTTTCTCCAGACGAGGCGGCCACTGAAATCGTGAAGACTCTAAACAACAAAACTAAAGAGGTGCTAATTGCGCCTTCCCTTCCCAAGATGGCCATCTACGCCAGGTCCTTCTTTCCCAACGTGTTCTTCGCTGTGATGGCTGCGGGTGTGAAGAACTCTGCTGCTGCAGAGGAGACATAGAGATGCTGCCAGACCATAACGAAAACTGTAAAAGATTTCTTTTACTTCAGCTAAAATCAAACAAATCAGGTCTCTGCAATCTCCATTCGTCCATGCAGGGAGTTAATCATTTCAATTAATAATCTATCAGGCTGTTTGAAGCTGCCTGTCAGGAAAAGTAGGACCCAAAAGCACAGAAGTCATTATGATTCACACAGTCTGATTAATCGGTAATTTGTTGGGAATTCGCTGCTCTGCGTATCAGCTTTGGGATGACTTTCATCTGAAGTCTCTGACTTTGTGGTTTCACATTATTTCAATGATTCTTGTCATACTTTAAGAAATATTTCACGTTTCATGCTTGTGTTTATTTTTTGCTGTCAGTGAAACACATAAAAAGAATCTGGGTTTGAATAAAAAAGAAAATCTAAAAGACAAAAAGTTTGGGGAGTTCATGTTATTTTTGTGGAATTTAGTGGAAGAATTGATATTTTTACACATTCTTCTGTTTAAACATTTATTACTTGCTTTTGCCAGTAAACAAATATTTTTGTCATTTAACTTTTGAAATAATATTTTTAATTATATATTTTACATGTTAACTAAATGTAAGTTGTGAAGAAACTGTTGTTTTTTCTGAATTTAAATACAATAAACATATAAATATATGTTATTCTTTTTACATAAATTTGTCATTTTCTTTAGTTTTGTAGCGTTTTCCTGTAAAAAAAAAAAAAAACAACTCATACTTAATTATTGCATAGAAAGCAGGATGAAGTCTAGTTTCCTTCCCAGCATCAGTTACACTCAGTTTGTGCTGATCTTCCCTAGTATTTCTTGCTGTGAATGACAGGATTTACAAATTCACAGGCGGTAAAGTGAAAATGATTTATTTTTACTGAATCAATCCGACTTTATTATAAAGCTCTTTTCATACCATTTTGCAACTCAGAGTTCTTATCAGAAATAACATTTAAAAACAGTTTGTCAGTTTCTTTCCCACACGAATTAAAATTATCTTTAAGGGAAAGATTTAAACTGGTTATGAGAGCTACATCTGTTTTGGCTGCTAACTGGACTTCATCAACGAGGTGGCAGATAGGTGGATGTTGGCTAAACTAACATTCATCATAGACAACTCCTCCAGATGCATCTTCCTGCTGAGGTCTTGAGTAGCTCTTAAAACTTTCAGTTGGAGCCAAATAAAATTAAACTCATGCCACCCTATTATTTTGTCAACCTTGTAATAGAACTTTAAATAATCTCGTAGTAAAAATGTTAAATAATTAAGAAGGTGCAAGTACTCATTACAAATGACAAAATATGATTATCAAACATAACATAAAACAAAATAAAGACTACATTTTCACTAAAAACAACTAAATTTAAAGTTTTGTGAAATTTTAGATGAATGTAATCTTTGTGATTAGTGACAAAAATGACATTAAATAAGTAATTTGAATAAAACCTTGATGTTTTTCATTTAGAGGTCAAAGTACCACAATGTGAAGCGTCATGTCGCCCTCTAGCGAACACAGTAGGAAACACCACGTGGTACACGAGCAGCTGTTTGTCTTATGAAATGGCCTTTAAAATTATTTCCAGACTCTCTGAATTAACCCACCGGGTAAAGTTCTATCAGACCGCCTTCAGATCATTAAGCTGCGGTGGAAAATGGACGGTGGAACACGACCGACCAAACCGGCGCTTCACCGTCGCTCCAGGCAGCGGCGCCGGTAAGCACACAGCCGGTGTTGACCGTCCGGTGGAGGGTAACTCTCCAGGAAAGCCCGGCGGCTTCTCGCGGCCTCATTAGACTATTATGTTTTTTAAGCGTTAGATGATCTTATTCTTATTTGAACTAAGTATACATACTTTCTGTTTCTTTTTAGTAAAGTATCAGTCATAACTAGAAATCATTACCTCCCAGCTTCTCTGTGACGTAACGATCAGCCGAATCCAATGTAAAAAATGTGATTTTTAAGTGAGCTCTGAAAGAAACCAGCTACCACTTAATCTTATCAATAAAATATATATTTAGTAAGAAATTTAGCAACCCGATTAAGGATACGGGGTGCACAATATTAGGAGAAAGATCACATTTTAAGATATTTATGACAAAAATTAACCCAGTAATAGCAAGTTAACCTGTATTTCTTTTTTCCTGTAAAATAGATACAAGTTAATTCTAAGAGTAAATTAAAGATGATATTTCATCTCTAGTGTAATATGTTTATCCCTGATTTCAAGTAAGCAGCTGTTTTTCTTCCCTTTACAAGCTTTATTCTCCACCACATCTGTAGGCAACACGTCTTTGGGGTCATGTAAAATACAATGTGCAGTTTTTTGGCCCTGTGTCCCCAGGGGCCCATGAATGTGCGGTGCTGCAATACAGATTCACTGGGGAGAAGGAGGTGGACCTGATATCCACATATGTCCCTGAGACAATCAGGGGCAAAGGTGTTGCAGCAGTGCTGTCACAGGTAAAAGCTTTGGGCGTCATTCGTCTTTTACAAAGTCATGAAGATGGTTAAATGTGTTTAATGCTCCTTTTACAGGCTGCTATGGACTTTTTGGTGGAGGAGAACCTGAAGGCTCGTGTTTCCTGTTGGTACATAAAGAAGTACATTGAAGAACACCCTCAGCAGCTCTATAAAGACCTTGTTATCGCTTGACTGCTGTTTCCTTTTCCATGACAAGCTAGACGGCTACCTCAGGAGTTTAAAGGGGCTTTAATAAAGTCCTAACATATAATTTTAAATATAAAGGATAAATGATAAATAAATATGTAAAATAAATGAAAATGGAATTAAGAGTAAAATATGACATATGATATTGATTATATTGACCTGAAACTAGAAATATATTTAATTTTTGTATCAGATTTTATTTTTTTAATGTTTATTAATGTTTTATATATAATTATTTGTGTTACTTTTTTATTTCATAAATAAAGCATTAAATTTCTTCTCAGAGTGTATTCATGTCGGTTGAAAAAACAGTATTTTGGTAAATGCTGACATTCATTAGATAAGTAAGAACTGCTCATTTATTAATGGTTATTTAGTTACGGGCATATTATATTGACATGAAATCTGTAAAACCATAAAATTTCTCTAGCAGGGAGGCAACATTGCGGAAAGGAAATGATGGTTTAAACATGTCTGAGGGTTTGTTAAATAAATTTGTCTGGTGATTCCTTTGTTGAGGGTGTGGAAGTGATGCATGACAAACTTTCTCACAAATGGAGGAGAGGCCTGATGGTGCGGATGTTTTCTGTAACCACATATGGGTTTTCAGACGATGCTCCAGTGTCCAGTAAAATGTAGGTTTTGCTGCTCAAAAAGAATAAAAACGTGCTGTCACAGTGCAGTTTTTATTCCCACATTAATTAAAGACCATATTTAACTTCTGCAATAAGTCACCATTATCCATTTGGGCCTATCTAGATATTTAAAGTACAATTATTTGTATGTAAATGTGGAAATTGAACAAAATCTTACTACAATCCCGATGCAGTATGAGAATTACTGCCATCTAGTGGTAAAGATGAGCACAGCAGCAACTGTTTCCATTACAGAGTTTCAAAAGTGGTTTTATAAAGTATAATTATAATTTGCAGGTATTTCTATTTAATAACATTCAGTGTATAAGCTGTAATTCTTGTAAAATATTTATGCCAGGTGTTTCAGGGTTTTCCACTTCCTGGGGAGGATTTGTCATAGTTTTTCAAAGCCTTTCTTTCTCTTTTCTCTTTCTCCTTCTTGTAAAACCTGTTTGTTATCTATTAAGGGTGGTGTTTATGTTTTTTTTAATTGTCTGTGCAATTATTTCCATACATACATACCTCACCATGTTTACTTGAAGTAAAAAACAAAGTGCTCCCATTGCATTTTGCTATAAAGGTCTATATCGACACATCTGAAAAATCACCTCGTGAGAGTGTAAAAACTTTTTAAAGACTTCTTTTTTAATTATCCTTATAATTATTTTCATTTTCCATTATCAGTTTTTCGCTGCAGCATTTAGGTTCTACGTAATTCTTGGGGTAATGCAAATGCAGGTAACGACATCAAAATCCAAGAAGAGTTGCAAATGGATGGTCAGTTGCCAAAATTTTACCAGCAGCTTGTGCATTTTAAAGTCTAAAATGTCCCAAATGTTGCTGTAATTCCTATCAAATGAAGCCGGCACCACTGAGTTGTTTGTCCATTCAGAGACACCATAGTAAAAATGGCCGTTGTCATGAGTGTGGACCCACAGTAACAACATATTCGAGAAAAAAACAAAAACCCTATAATGTTTAAGTAAAGTGATTAGATTAAAATATAATTTTTTTTTTGTCATCAATCTTTAATGTGACAAAAAAAAAAAATCTGGGCAATAAAGACTCTGAAATGAACGTAAATACAATCATTCTAAATGAAAACGTTCATGTTTGACTTAAAAAAAAATCTTAATTTCTGAAGTATGTTCAAGTTAGGGGTTAGGGTGCAAGCCACCGTCGTTCCCGTGGAAACCATCATCACTTGAAGTTACTGGTTGAATGCATCGAGTCTCAGCCTGCAGACACAAACCACACAGCAAAATGATGGGAAGGACGGCAGTGAGGAAAACACGGACGTCCCGCTACTACAGTTCTTCTTCTTTTGAATAAAATGTAGAACTATGAACTTCCAGCTCATTTCTGTGCCTGTTGTTCTTATTGATTATCTGTTTAAAGGGGTCATTTTATGCAAAATGGACTTTTATGACCTTCTATTAGTGTCAGTTGTACCTTAAAACGATCCTGTAAAAGTTTTATTTTTCAACCATGTGTTTTTGTAGTTGTATCGCTTTAAAAAGAAGAGTGAAGCTTAAGCAGAGTAAATGGCTGATTTAACCGATGTGACACGGTGGAGACCCCCCCGTCACCACTTCAGGAAGTGTGCATGTGGCTGTGCTGCGCTCTGGTGAACAGACACACATGTAACTGCAGGCTGACTACACACAGCGCCTCTCTGGCTGCTCAATGGGGGTTGTGCAGGAGAGCAGCAGCAACACAGAGATGAGAAGGAGAGATAGACCCAGGCGTCCGGCTAGAAATCTCTCAGCGACAACTGAGTTGTATCGCAAAACTGTAGTTTGGTGAATGTTATAAAATACACAATATTATCATAGATGTGTATAGGATAAACTGTGAGACGGCATATATAGCATAATATGGCCCCTTTAATGAATCTTTGGAGTTCAGTTAAGAAATTCTTTTACTGGATAACTGAGAATGTAGAAAGCAGTTCAGGTTATTCAGTGAGATTTTAAGAGTTTTGCATGTGTTAACAAAAATTCTGTGAAAAATGTTTTTATTCTTTACATAATTTCTGGTATGATTAAAAGCAGAAAGCAGCGTCCCAGAGAGGCTGAGTCTTAGAGTCAGAGGGGCTTCATCACTGGAAGGATGAGTGGGAAAAATGATTAAATATACCACTAAATAATGAAAAAAGTCAATCTGGGAGAATCTCTGTACACATGGGAAAGAACAGAAAACCAATGACAGATATCCTTGTTCTGAGTCCATCAGTTTCGCCAAACAATTACTCTTGGACCAAGTATTGAGACAGGTTGCTATGGCAACGTGGAAGATGTAATGAAATAAAATCCTTGTAATCCTAATTACGCCTCCTTCACCAGGTAATCTGCTTAATAACACAAATATGTCATCAGCCAATCATATTGCAGCAAGCCAATACACATATATACTAGTACTAATACTAATCACGGCCATGAGTCGGCTTTTCAGATGTAACATCAAACTCATATAAGCATCTAATACTTGTATCATAATAAAACATCTCAGCTTCAGTATCTGAGAAATTATCTGTTTTTATCAATTAAATGATGAAATGAAATTTTCCAAGTTTTATTGAAAAAAAGAGTGTGTGCATCATGAGATACTGGACTGTCTCTCTGCAACGTGTTCATCGTGAGCCTTGAATGAAAGAAAGTCAGCGAGAGCTGTGCAACTTGGACAGTTTCCAGTAAATGGGATGAAACTACCAACCACAGCAGCGGCGTTGCTTCATGTGCACATGAGAACCAGCTGAACGGAGGAACTGAAGACAAAACGATGGATCGATACCAGCAGGTTTTAATTGAATTTGAATGTTTTTTTTTTCAGTTTGATGGCTGAAATTTTTGAAAAGTTTACATTCGATGACAAAAACATTATTTCTCCATTTACAGACTTACTGTGATGAAAAACAGAATCACATTTCTGCTTTTTCACATCAATACACATAAAAGTCAACTGCATGTCATCGTTTCCATCAGCTTCAACAGATGTGAGAGTTACACCATTAATGAGGGCAACTGGGCACCAGTCAGCAGCCTGGATCTGTTGCTACGCTGTGCTTAGTTTTAGCTCACATTGTTGTCGCCTCTGATGTGCAGTGGGACGGATTCGCCAGATGACAGACCCCTGGACACATAAAAAGTCCCCCCGCCCCACTTAAGATGCTAAAACTGAAAAGTGACTCGCTCTAAAAGAGATTATTTGTGTATTTTATGTTATTTACTGCAGATTTGTGGTCTTTTGGAACCAGTTTGTTTTTTAAACATACGTTTAAGCATTTCTGGTAGTTTTCAACCTTTTGGTGTGTTTTTGTTTGGCTGTGGTTGCAGTTTCCCTGTTGTCAAGTTCATTTTGTGAGCACTTGAGTCATTTTTACATTCTTGATCTGCATTAGACAAGACTCACTTTAGTTTTTTTTAGTTTTGCTTTTTTTATTACTTTGGTTACATTTGTAGTGATTTTAATACTTTTTGTGTTTTTATTACTTTTATCTTGCATTTTATGTCGATGTCTCGGTCATTCTGTCCTAACCTTGGTTGTTTCCTGTGGATCATTTCAGTAGTTCCTTCAACATTTCTTTGTTCATTCTGTGTCTGTTTCATGCTTCGTCATGGTAGTTTTGTGTTTTACAGCTTTCCAACATGAAGTGCATCCAGTTGCTTCTACTCCGGTGGCTCTGTGGTGGTGCAACACATCCAGGTCTGCTCTTGCTCCCACCGTGTTGCCACTAAGCAGCATCCTCCAGACTAACCTTGATGCATCTTGGATGAAAAAAGGCAGACTCGGCTGAAGCATGAGGCGTGTGTGCTGCACGGTCTGTCGCAGCTTAGCGTGAAAATGCTGAAAACACAGCCCCCTTCTCTGTGACATGGAAAGACTTGATTAAAGAATGTTATATGAAAGCTGACCATGTTAGATTAGGAAAACAATCTGGGATATGCCCTTGCGGATATAAATAAAACGTCAAGCAAGGAGGAAAACGTTCTCCTGATTCAGTTATTTAAATCTAGGACTCAAGCCAAGTCCAGAATGAGGAGGCCTGGTTTATTTTTAACAATATTCCTCAACGTGTTCATCTGGTTCATCGTCCATTTCAACCACATATGGCGATCCTGTGGACGGCTTGTGGCCATTGACCAGCAGTTCTGGTGGAGTGTCCGGGTCACCCGGCAAAGCAGTCAGGTACATGTCCCACATCTGATCTGGGAGGTCCAGGTCTATCATCTTCTGCTTTATTATCAGGTTCTTCTCGATGTTGCGCCGCTTGAATTTGAACTCTATGATGGTCTTTGTGTACCTGTTCAGCGCCGTCACTGCAGAGCCCATACAGGTGCCGAAGGAGCTCCACGCTAAGCTGAGAAAAGGAGGAAGAAAACAGTTTCAAAATGCAATTACGATGAAAAACAATGTGCCGTTAGGACCTAAATATAATATAATAATGGAAAATACACTGTGGCAGAAGATGTAAAAAGTGCTCACGCATAAGACCAGCTGTAGTCCCAGGTCTTTGGCCTCCAGTCTTCTGGGCCGATAGAAACAGCCAGATGGAATATGGTGGTAAACATCATGTGGGCCACCATCCCACAAAGGCCTGCAATGGAGAGTTAGCACATGATGATTAAAATGTCTCAACTGCAGCTTCATAAAAGCAAAGTAATGTCTTATTATGCTTCAGACATCATAAGCTGTGCCGTGTAAATAGTAATCATAATGCAGTAATATCTTGATGCATTTAATTGTTTTGTTTATGGATAATCTTATAACGGCACACTGTGTTTATATATCCATTTAGAAAAAGGGTAAAATAGTTATGGATGCATATTAACACTGGTGCAGAAAAATACATTTAATCAAATATAGTACAAACTGGTGCAATCCTTCATCTCAGCATGAGGGCTAACTGTCTTAGCATCATTTTTATAACATGCAGCTGTGAATATCAGACAAATAATGAGATGAAACTGCATTCAAGCACCTGAAATTGACCTGCACCTTTATATTTAGTCCTCGATTAGGTGAACTTGATGAGTCAACAATCTAAACAAGACCAATTCATTGGTTGGCTTGCGCAAGTTAGTGAATAATAAGCCAATGAAACATGCAGGAACTTAAAACACAGCATTTTTACATCATTATCTTATATACAACAATGTTTTTTAGGTGACAGATTAAGTAGATTAGTTTTGGTTGAATATTAATGCTAATATTATTTAGCTAGCTAACCATGCTAGCACTGATACTTTTTACATTTGATATGCTTCTTCAAATGTCATGAAGTTTTAGTTGTACATAATTCCAGTATTTCATAGCAGAATTTACTTGTTTTGTGCTTTTTCTACGGGATGTGAAGAAATTTGGTGCGGGAAACAAAATTTGATTAAAGAATTGCCTGATTTTTTGCTAATCTACCCAGAGGAACACATTCATCTCAAATCTTCAGCAGCTTTTTTTCTTTTCTTTTTTTTGGGGGGAAAAGAGGCAAAATAATTGTGAATCAGAGACATTTAAATTAAATGGTTTTAATTGAATAAACTGGCTTGTATAATGGGACTAGAAGGTGTTGGTTCAGGTTATTATACAGAATATATTTTCCAAACTAGAAACAAACAGCAACTCAACAGGGAGCTATTTCATTTATTAGGCTATATATTCAGGGAAGATGTTATTTGATTTAAGGTCATTATTTCCTTTATATTTTAGTTAAATGCTTTCACCCAATAGTCATGGTTTATTTTTTCTGTTTTTGTTTTTCACCATGTTCTTCTGTTTTGTTGAAGTGAATAATTTTTTTTAATTTCAAATAGAAATACTTTTTACATTTAGTTGAATAAAGAAAAAAAAAAAACACCAGATATTCAAACGTAAACGTAAAATGATTAGTTTTTAGCAGCTTTTCATAGAAAAGGGATCACTAACTGGGTATTGCCCTGAGATTGTCTATATATAGGAAACCTACCCATTCCCAGTTAATACATCACTATTACAAAACCATAGATTAAATCGCTTTAGAGGCCAGGAATATTACTTAATCTACAATGAAAGGAAAGTGAGACAGGGGTGTGGTGGCCTGGCAGATTCTGGTTCTCCCACGGCCAACAGCCTCAGTATTGCTGCTTTCGCTGGGATTAACTCGTAACAACAAGGGGGGGATGGGAGGGAGCTCCTCTGGGCAGGTCTTGGCACATCCCAAAACCACTGCCCTGGTTCCAATCCGATTAGTCCAAAAAGTCAGTAAATCCTCAGAGGCAATGAGTGGGCAGAGCGCAGTTAGCCGCTCTGAACGCTCTGACTGTCAGCTTCAGCCTCATGACCTGCTGCCCTGCTCACTCTCTGCGGTGAGGTGGGTACACATGTATGACACAGAAAAGATTCTCCATTTATTCACTTTCTGACAACTTTGACTAAAAATTCAGCAACAAAACCACCTTTTTAATAAATGAAAAATATAATTACAAAATGTTAAAACAAAACAAACAATAAAGATGTTTTCAAAGCTCATGTTGCCGTTACCTGACAGGGCAGTGCACATGGCAGCGAAGGCACTGATTTTCAGTTTATTCATGATGCTAAAGCATGGACACTGCTCTAGAATCATCAGAACCCCACCCGTCAGGAGCAGGCTGAGGTACAGGCTCTCGCCCACGACACATAACCACAGCACTCCTGGGAAGAAACCAAGAGGACATGAGTTTTATCGCCCTGTGTTACCTTCTCACTGATACAATCCCATCTGTTGTCATGCAGCTGGATCAGAGAAAAAAACAGGTCTGAATGAAGACGTTAACATTAAAGGAATTATTTTAAGAATCTGAAATAACATAATCATCAATGCAAAAGCATGTGTGAATGTCGAAATCTAAACTACCATCAGAGATGTGTGAATTAAGTATATAAATATAAATATACTAATTCATGGTGGAAGAACATAACCAGATCATTTGTTGGAAAATCATTAATTTGTTCAGATTTTACTAACATTTCCACCAACAAGTTTCCAATAAGGGGTTGCTTGGATTAGATAATATGTCTCCTAATGTTGCTGATTGATTGTACATCCTTACTTTTAAAACCTTACAATATAACTTGCGCAACTATGTTATGAAGCTGATGAAATGGACATATTTATTAAGACGTTCCGTGTCTGTCATGTAAGGTTTTTTCAGCATTTCTGCATCTGATTTTTGGCCCAAATCAAATTAAAAAACTGTAGTAAAAATGCCGCTGTTGTTATTTTATGCTCAGCATTGTCTTTGATGGAGTCTAAGCAGTGAATCGAAAAGAAAAAAAAAATACATGGAGTAGTAGTCTGTTCTCCAATGCAGGTTCACAACAACCAAACTCACGTTTTTCTGGCTTAATAAATAGTTTTATGATGTGACCCTGAAATGTATATATAAGAATATTTTGATGGCCATTGAAGCATGTAATTCCCATATACAGGTGCTAATTCCTGGTCCAGAATGTAAAAATCCTGTTCTGACCAGTCGCCAGTCCAGCTGAATTTAACACAGGTTACCTGCCAGGTGAACCCGCCTCTTAGTAAAAACACCTTTTCTACATGTACATGTAGATCCAAAAACATGGCAGAACTTTATGGTACCTGGATTTGACACCTATATTCCCATGACCTGCCCTTATTCAGAATATTACTTGCCGCAGTAGAAGTAGTATTTAAAACACTTGATTTAAGTAAAAGCATATTTAATCAGAGAAAAATGTACTTTTGTAAAAGACCTGTGTTAATCTTTTCACCAGAAAAGATGCAAAGTAAGTACTTGCTTTTGAGCGTACTTAAAGTATTTATAGTACTTGTTAAATGTATTGACTCATGTGGTAGTGTATCAGGACATGTTCTGATATCATTAACATGAACTTTAACATTTTATTCAACAGTGATACAGATGATGCTACTGGGAACACTGGAAAGCCCTCTAACACACAGCTCCCACTTGCACATATGTTTATCAGAGTTAAGTTATTTTAGGGATAACTAACAGCATTTAACGCAGTCCTAAGTCCTAAAAATAAATAAATAAACTGACTCTAGAATCCATTTTGGATGTTTTACCAAAATTTGTGCTGATGCTACTGGTGATGACGATACGACCACACTGTGACAGATGTGCGGAACTTCCATTGATAAAGGGTCTGACATCATCTGCCCAATTTGATATTCAGTAGACCAACCCTGATCTCATTCTGGTCACACAAGACAGCTCTAAATGTATTCCAGCTTTAATACATCTGGATCAAATAAAACTGATCTGACAGAATATTAGTTCATTTGAGAAGGGAAGCATGAAAAACATGCAGGATTGTGGCTTTCGTGGTACTGTATGGAATAACTGTATTGTTCAATTCTAAAGAAGCATATAATGATTTAAAAAAAGACGCACAATGTGTAACGTACAGCACAGGCACTGTAGAAATGTGGAGAAGAAAGTCAAGATATTTGCGTATCCATGACAAGATCTACTCAAGTAAAGTGCAGATATTGGAAAAACCCACTCAACCATGTAGTTTAACCCTTTTTCAGTTAAAATATTATTTTATTTAAAAGGACATTAAGCCATCTGAATATCTCTAACACTAGGTTTGGGTTTGTGATGCAAAAAATAAGTGTTTGTTTTCCCCTTATATTACTGTTACATCATAAACAGTCCATTCATATATTAAATAGCATTCTGTTTAAAGTACACAGAAAGTACAGAAATTAAGTACTTTGATTATTGTGTTCAGACAGGCAAGCATACGAACCTCGTTCATGTTCAGGTGCAATCTCAGCAAAGTCTCGACAGGTGAACCCTGAAAAAAAATAAATGTCATTTAAGAAAATCATGTTTCTTTTGTTAAATTGTAGAAAAAATGTTCTTTATCATATTTTTATTTCAGGTTATCGTAGTGTAAAGTTTTTGTGTACTAATGTGCTAATGCTATATGTATTTTTGTGAATATGTAGATAGCACCGTGTTGATGTAAAAAAAAGTTATTTATTTTAATGTCTGAAAGTACAGGGCATTAAAATTGTTTACATTTATTTGGTTTAAAAATGTAAATATGCCAAAAACATAAATAGGTAAAAATGATATTAGGAAAGCAACCTTGTGAAAATATCATTTGATTATTATAAAAAATATTATTATATCTAATAAATGCTACAATTCCATATAATTTACAGATTAAAATATTGTTGTAAAGTAGAAGAATAGGAGCTTTCTTAAAGAAAACTATAAAAGAAAAAAATAAATACAATATTAAGCTCAATATTTTAAGATAAGTTAAAGTTAAGAATCAATTATACAAAAAATTGTTTTATTACCTTAATAAACATTTTAAAATAAACAATAATTCTAGTGGAGCAGTAGTAGTGATTACATTGTAAATATATTCATAATGACATAAGCAAGTTTATTGTTATTGTTTACTATTGTTTATTGCCATGGCAACAAAATGTTGTAGTGTTGAAGAAGTAAAATCACAATAAAAGTAATAAAACCTGAGAGGGGTCAAAGGTGAACAGAGCATAAAAATCTATATGTGATTAAATGGTACTAAAACGTTTAATTATAAGAAGATGGATGGAGCTTCCATGATGTCATCTATATTTCTGAAGAGAAGAATTGAAACTCATTCCCAAAGAGGTGGCGCTTAGAGGGGTTTGTGTGAGTGTGGATAAACCAGGCCGCAGTTTCTGGCTGTCGATTTTGAGGCCAATCAGAAAGTGGAAATAATAGGGGTGAATTTTTTTCTAACGCCTCGGTTTCATTGTTATTTTAATCTTAAATTTAGAGGCGTATCCTTTTGATTGATGTGTGTTAGAGTGCTATCACTGGTTGCCTCTGCGTACTTGCTGTTGGCCCCACCATGACGGAGCCCTCTCAGTTCTACCTTTTCATCAATTTTTGTTTTTTTCCGGTAATGACAAAACACCAAGATGGCGACGGTAAGACCCGCCTATCCACCAATTTCCAATAAAAATACTGACTCCTGTTCTCTCCTGATCCGGTTTATCACTTCCGGTCCTAGCTAAATGCATGGAAAACAGCATATTTTTGAAGGGCAATTTAATTTGATATATTCACAGAAATGTCTTCAGGGATGACCCATGCTGTTGTTGGATAAATAGAAAACTTGAGGAAACTTCCAGGTTTTATGAATGGAGCTTGTTACAACCATAATGTCACTGGCAAGATGATGCAGAGAGATGAGGTGATTTCACAACAACAGCCTTGAAGTTAAAACACCCACCAAAAGGATTTTCTTCTGCTCTTATTATTTCGTTGATCATAAACCGACAGAACTGCATCCAGATTGAGAAATATTCATGAGCTACTAATAATCGCCAGCAAATTAGAGCTGAAGACTAATTAGTTAGCATGACACCTGCTTCCACCAGCTGCAGCACAAAGAGCCTGTAAGTACTCTGCCTTTTAGTGCAGGTTAATTCATGAAGTATCTTATATTTCGTACCCTATTTTGATGACCAAAGTAAATATCGAGCCGCTGCAGGTAGCAGCGGAAGCTGTAGCTAGCTGTCACTTCGACTAGCTAATGAAATTAAATTAAGTTTGAAAACATTTCTGAGAAACAGAAAAGGAAGCTGGGACATGGAAGCAACAACGGACCCAAAAGAAACCCACATTTTAACATCCTGAATCCTGATCGCGGTGAACGGAGCTGAACGAGTGGAGCCCTGAACTCTCACCTAGCCATTCTGTTAGAGTAGACGATGGGACAATAATCTCTCCGTTCTGTCTTCTTTTGTTTAAAATGCGACCCGTGTATCCATGTTTGAGATTTGGCTATTGCTTGAGTAATGAAAATGTTATTTTTAAGTTTTTTTCTGAAGCAGTATTACCTTTTAAAACAGTACTAGTTTATCATTATTGCTAATGTAACTGGCAGAGCGAAGCATATTTCGGCATAATTTAACGCAATGGATTATGGGAACAGGGGTCCGCCAAGAAAGTGGTGGATAGGCTTCAAATCAGCTCTTCAGAAACCTATGGGTAACAGGACATATGCGCAGTCATTATATACAGTCTATGAGATAAAGAGGCTTAAAGAGGTAAGTGGACTAAAGCCAAGGTGCGCTGTTAGCCAGCTAAAAACGGCGGTTGTTCTACACTCTGTCTTCTTGCAGATATTGCTTACCTGTCAGTGAAACCCCTAATGATACAAATTTCAATTTAACAAACACCAAAAAAAAAAAAAAAAAAACAGGCTTTAAAGATGTGTATTTCTGCTGAAGTTGTTTTTTAACATAGGAGTCTATGGAGATTTGTTTTGTTATGGAGCCCCTAATGGATGAGGGGGGAACTGCAGGTTATGGAGCCTCTCATGATCTATAGAGGACGTGCAGCTGACTTCACTGAGTCACGTGACTTTTGCTCTGGACAACCGATCTCTAAACCAGTTAAACTCTGACAGATTTTAGTATATGTGGGGTATTCCTCTGAGTCAAATGGTGATTTCATGCTCCACATTCGGATGTAGGAATATCCACGGCCAAAACAAACAAAAAAAAAAAGGCCTGTCGTTCTACAGATTACCAGAAAACGTGGAACAAATGGATTGTAGCTGTGAAACAGATTACTGAGAACCCAGCGCTACCAGCAGATTATGTAGTTTACACTTTATATCAGATAAACTATGGATTTCACATTTGTAGCTCGTGTTGTCGTTGTCCAGGTTTCCTCTTAGCCCACCAAAATTACACGATCCACGATTAAACTTGCTACATTCAGGCTACAGGACATAATACTCAATTCGGATTATTAAGCGGTGTGGGGGGGGGGGGGGGGGGGGGGGGGGGGGGGGGGGGGGGGGGGGGGGGGGGGGGGGGGGGGGGGGGGGGG
>JBAMHX010000023.1:21757685-21769860 GCA_037177515.1 Pseudomugil tenellus
AGGACCAGGAAGTAAGATTACCTCTAAAGCCTGCAGGGTAGTGGGACTGAGGACCAGGAAGTAAGATTACCTCTAAAGCCTGCAGGGTAGAAGGACTGAGATGCAGACATCAGCGTGCAACCCGAGAGGATGTTTAGATGTTAAAGACCTCACAATCCTGCGTTTCATCACTGTCGCATACCGAAACCAATACTGCACGCCTGTCTCCCCCCCAAACATAAATAGCCCAAAATAAATATTTTCAGACTAGACTAGAAAAACAAGAATATGTCACATTGAAACTAAGGCATAAAAACCATCACAAACCAAGAAAAAAGCTCCACAAAGAAACATTAAAATAAAAGCAAAACTAGAAAAGCAGCGAGAAAGACCTTCATCAAGCAGCTCATTTCCACCCATGTTGGGATTTCCAGTCTGTTATGGTCATGACATTCATTTCATATGGATACATTCCTAAATACACCGGTAGCAAATCCATGTGTCTTTGTGTTTGTTGGTGTTTATTCTCTAACTAATCTAACTTACTCTCTTTTGTGTAAATTTGCCAACAGAAACACACACACACAAAGGAACAATACAGTTATCACATTTTCAAGATTAGAGGGAAGGAAACTAACTCACACTCTGATTGAACATGTCGGTTTCGTGCCTCAGAGTTGTGTATTGACGTAGATGCTGCTGAATCCACTCGATGCGCTCAACCTCCAGTTTCTCCAGCTCCTGCAGGGAAACGGACACAACATCCATAAAACTTCAAGAAAGAAATGTCTTAAAACTTCCCCCAATCTATGTTTAACCAGCAAAATTAGCACGAAAAAAATCAGTCCTTACAGCAATGTTTACAGATTTACAGAAAATAAATGGTGTATTTTTTTTTTTATTGATTATTTACTACATGCAAAAACAGCAGCTTTACCATACTGGTGGTGACCATTTCCTCAAACCACTTGGACTGGGTTTGGTTGTAGAGGTCCACACATCGCATCAGATCATCACCTGGAGAAAACACACAGTTACACAAGAAATAAAGATCAATAAAGACCAGCCTTTATTTTTCTGATGCTCATGTCTTTCAGCTGTGCGTGCAGCACCCAAACAAACCAGCAGGGTGTGCTCTAGAGCCACCGCTCAGTTTGCTGCAAAATAACATGAATCTGAAGTAAATTATGCAGCAAAGTCCAACCTTTTAACCCTTTTTACACTGTAAGCTTGCATATCATCATTATCTTTGCTTTCCTGCTTTTATTTGTTTAGTTTTTTGCCTTTTTAGGTCGTAACTATAAAGACTTTTGTTTGCTTATCTCGTAGTTGGGGACAAATTGCAAAATGTGATGTTGGTGCATCTGTCATGTTTTTCTTGTTTTCCCATCTCTTCATGTTTTTATGTGTTTGTTAGACATTGAGCAAAGACTCATAGCACCTTTATAATGAAGGTGAAGAAGCTGTTAAATCCTTGTTAGTCCCAGCTATTTTTGGCCTGCCTGTTTTTTTTATGAGAAACTGCAGAAACTGAATTTTTTTAATCCCAGTCAACATGCAGACATGATGTTTTCAGAACAGCCTCAGTTTTCAGATTATGAGGATAAACTGATATAAAAATCAATCGATCAATAGACATAGATTCATGAAGGTAACCAGAACACAATTAACGAACAGTACTTCGTAAAATTAACCCAAAGAGCAGCAGTTACAATTTGTCCTCATTTATTGTTTTTTCTATTAATTTTAACCTATAATCCTCATAAAAACAACTCCAATTCAGGCTGTTTGTGGGGCTACGTGCAATAAATGCATCTTCCAGCAGGAAAGGATCATTTTTCTTCTTTTCAGTTCACTTGTTCAGCTTCGCCTGCTCCTGATTGGACATTATAATTTCACATTAAACTCTCAGATTGGTCAGACAGGAAGTGGTGTTAATGTGTGTATAGAGGTCACAGCAACACAGTAGAGATACTGATATTATTTTGGGTTAAACATGTGATTATTATCCTTTTTACATGGATCATTGTGCGTTTACTGTATAGACTCTCTGTATAAACGCTACAGTTAGCAGCTGGATTGTAAATCTTGTGGACGGGATATAAATACCTGGAAAACCTCTGTAGATCACTAAAAGGGTAAACTGTTCATCACAATTCCCCCCACAGGGTTTCACACTACTGTAGCTTTAGAGGTTTTACAGTGTACAGAGGGTAGATCGAGTCCTTCCTCTAGCAGAGTATTCTCACAATGCAGCACAAATGCTTTTGGATATAAGTTTAATGCACACAATCTGAGTTTAAATCCAGATGATCTGCGATCTTCCCCTCCTGGTTTCTGTGGGCCACTCTGACGGTGTCTAACTGAATGTCACTGAGAGCAGATAAAACTCTTCGGTTTCTGCCAGTAAGCCGTTCTGACACCTCGTCCAACCCTGAGGCGGCGACATGCTGACATCATCTAACTGTAGCGCTACTGATTAGCACCATGAACTGTGACTAATATACTCAGCAACAGAGGAAGATTATTTCCCGCTGAGCTTGTCCTGAAACTAAGTGAGAACAATTACACCGAGATGCTTCTGATTATCATGTCAAACATAACAAGGGTCAGGCTGGGGTGGCTTTTTTCCCCTTCCATTAATAAAATATGTAGAATCTTGATAATAAAAGTATATTAAACGTCAAACAATTCTTTTAATAAAGTTCATCTTTATCTTTTTCTTTCTTTCTTTCCTGTCTGACCTCTTTGACCTCTGACCTGCTTGTGTGGATTTCCGCCTGGCTTTCTTTATGTCCTCCTCTGTCTTGTTGCTAAGTTTGATCTCCAGTTGTTGGGTCTTCACTTCCAGGTCCTTCTGCCGGTCGGCCAGAGCTTTGCGAGCCTGCGATAAAAACACACAAGAAACAACGAGTCAGTCACGGTAATCGTCAGATTTACGAACCTTCGTCTCTTCAGAGAGTCCTTACAGCATTTTCATGCTGGCTCCTAGCATCTGTTTCATCCTTTCATCTGGTTTTAATCCGTGTTATCGGGTGTTTCCTATTGTTTTGTGCATAAACCATATTGTAACAGTTTAACATGCTTCTGTTAAACACCATAGGTTTGTGTTTTTCCAGATTATTTTCTGTTTTAACAGCAAATTGAGAGCATAAACAGGTTATTTTTATTCATGTAATTTTTCATGAAACACACAATGAAGTAATTTTGAGGTAAATATGATAATTGTCAAGCTTAAATATAAATATTTGTTCTCATTTTAGTTCATATTTTAAGTGATCATCCAGCTGAGCAAAGGCCTGGAAATAAGATGTTTTTAATTTAAATCAACTGGTTTTATGGTTTTACACGATTAAGGCTCACGTTGCTCAAACGTCCCACCAGTACACCTGTTCACCGTTGGTCTTGTCCCAATACCCGCACTTGAGCCCTCGTGCCCATGGATTCATGCTAAAGGGTGCGAGTATGGCCCAATTTTCCAGACTGGAAGTTCGCCCCACCCTTTTTTTCACCCTCAGTCCACATTTAGGGAAAGTCCGCATCCATACGGCCTTCACCGAAGTATATGGCCCACAATTCATTGCTGCTAGTGACATTTTGAACTGGAAAGTGGGAAAATGGTGATGTTTGGCAACGGAGATCCTGTGCCAATGGGGAAAAAATGTGGTTGCAAGTGTAAGCACTGAAAAATTTTCTCTTGTACTACGCTGTATATATGTAATAATATTTGAGGTTTCCCTGTTACTTGGAAATATGCTCGAAATATTTTGAAGTCAATTTACTCTTACAAAAAAGCGATTGACTTATTTACATGTCGCATGCATGACATAATGGCCCAAGTTGATGGCGTAACATCACTGTCCCAATTCTCCTGTTTTGCCACAGTTGTGACCTACACACACAAACATTTAACTTTGCACTTTGTGGAAGGCCGTAGGTGTAGTGTGAGTATTGGGACAGAACAGGTTACTCAGATGAAACTCGCTGCTGCCCGGAGCGCTTCCGCTTTGCAGCATTTTCTTTTTGGCGTTGTTTCACTGTATTTTCAGAGCTTTTCTCTATTTTCATCACTTTTCTTTGTTTGCAACTTGTTTCTATTTGCACATTTCTGATCATAGAGAAACAAACACATACTATCAAATTTACCTGGAATATTCCGATTAAGTTCCTCAGAAATCTCACCAGAAAGTTTCTCTAGTCAGTGCAGAAAGAGCCAGGGTGTCTCTTCATCTACTTTCCCTCCTCTTGGTTTAAGTACAACATTCACATATTGCTGCCGCCCACCACAACATGTTCCTCAAATAAAAACGAAAAGCAAAAGCAACATGAGAGGACAGAGGCGGCAACCATTCATGAACTGATTCAGCGGGTGGGAGGCAGCAGAACACTAGGCCGTGATGGAGGAGGACTTTCTGAAGCTCCTCTCATTATGTCATCTCTCTGATGCAAACAACTACTCATATGTGCTGATTGCTGGGTTCAGTTTTGGGAATATCTCCAGGTTTGAGCAAC
The DNA here is from genome assembly GCA_037177515.1 of Pseudomugil tenellus. Classification (NCBI taxonomy): domain Eukaryota; kingdom Metazoa; phylum Chordata; class Actinopteri; order Atheriniformes; family Pseudomugilidae; genus Pseudomugil; species Pseudomugil tenellus. The sequence goes on from JBAMHX010000023.1 coordinate 21,762,177, forward strand.
CTTCGAGTTATACCTTTTCCACGCTGGCGAACCGGCTTGCCAGCTGCTTCCTGAGGTCGGCGATGTGGTGGTCGTACTTCTTCAGGTCTTTCTTGAAGTTGTCGCCTCTGAATGTCAGCAAGGGTTTCTCCACTTCTGTATGTAGCTATGGAAACACAACATCCAGCTGTTGATTTTGTTTGATTGAAAGTTTGAATATATATGACTAAAAATAAGTTTAAAGGAGTGGGTGGAAGCACCAGCTGATCCAGTCCCACTCCAGTAAGTTTTTCTTGTCTGTTCCTTCGTCAAGAAAGACTCATCGAAGAAGCCTTCCGATAACAAAGACTCAACTTTCATACATACCTTTAAGGCCAAATGAAAAACTCTTAAAATAAAAGCCTTTCCATAATTTTTCTTTCTTCTTTTCGCGTCTTTACTGCATCTGTTTTGTTCGACACTTACATCTCATTTATGCTCCCTTACATACGGAAATGGGGACGTATGTTTCAAACATTGTCACACGTCCTACTATGCTTCCATGCGTCATTCAAGTTGCCATGATTTTTAAGAGTTCAGAGTTCATCTCTTTTGACACCAGTAGTAGAGCTAATCTGCTGCTATAAAGTTATTTACAAAACGCTAGAAGAAATAGAATAAAACAAAGTTTTCAGCTGTTCTCCTAAACTTCCTCCAAACTAACTCCAAAGATCTTCGCTGTCGCTCAGGAAGCCAAGTTAACAGAGGAAGGACATAGCTTGATCATTATTTTCCTGAGCTTTTCTAGTCCAGCAGCTACAACCTCAGTCCTTATGTCTAATATATAATGCTGACTTATTAAAGCATATTTTATTTAATATTATTTGCATCACATTACTTCTGTTTGTCTTCTTCTATGGTTTGTTCCTTTTGTTGTGGGTGAACTTTGCAACTCCACAATGGTTTCCAGTGGTACTGCTCCGTTTTTTGCATAAAGTGACAGACAGCTAAGCTCTTTGAAAATGTACCAAATTAACTGGACAGCCAACCCAGGAGACGAAGTTGTCTGTCAGTTTGTGCATCTGTCTTCAGTATCAAGCATAAATGGGTCTTTAGGCTCTTTTTAAAAATGTGTATAAATATAATTTGATCTCTATAACAGGCAACATTTAGCTAAAATTTGTGTCATGCAGCAAGACAGACATCCCAGATGCAATATTACAGTCCAAGTATGAACCTCAACCTGATTAAAATGCCATGGTGGGAAGCTGTGCATAAATAAAAAACAAACTTGGCTTAACCAGATTGTTCATTTCCTCTTCATCTAAAGTTGCAACATGGGAGATGTCAGCCTTTTTGCAGATTATTCTTTATCTAAAGTGAAATATCAAATCTGACTGCATAGCTTTCTCTAAGAAGAATTATGTATTTTACTAATCCGAATTTATCTGAAAAGTTGCATCGGTGGTTACATACCCAGCTCCTTAATTTGCTTTTTACTTCTGTTTTATTTTCATTGTCTGTCTTTTTTCTGACACATCTTTGTAAAATCAATAGATCTGGAAAAGTGGAGCAGAATAGTGCTTTACGGTGACTAACAGGCCTGATTCCTGTGTGCAAAGAGAAATGCATCATCATAATGGAAACAACTACGTCGTTAGTCACTGCTCCTTTTCATGCATTAGACTGAAAAAGTGACTTTTTGAATCGTTCAATAAATGCACAAAGCCTGTCAGCAGTGTTGTTTCTCCACACAGAAAACTCATTATGTGCTGATGCCAAAGCAAAAAGGCAGCTTATAGAAAACTCGGAGCAAAAGGAGCTTCTGCAGGCTACATAAAGACTTTATTTCACTGCATGGATGTGGATTACCTCTACCTATGATAATGTGGCACGCAGCCCTGGTGGAGCAAGCCTGTATTGCCGCCGGTGGGGGCTCGTCAGTGCACGGAGCTAATTAATTAGACAACAGAGGGCTATGAAAAGCTCGAGGGTTCGAGGTGTTTTTGAATTTAGTGTGTGTTTTCTGCATCGCTGGGAATCAGAGGGTCAGCAGAGCGCAGGCAAAGGTAAACAAGGCCCACCACCTTAGGATGTGGAAGGATGGAGTATCCAGCTGGCTTACAGTAATAAGAACTGAAGCTCAAGGTGCAGAAAATATAAATGCTAAGAAAAGCCTTCTCTAAAATAACATTCAAAAGCCATTTGGGAAATTTACCTGTTGTTTGATCAACTGTTTTGTATCTTAAAATAATTCTCAGAGCTTAAATAGACAGTGTTTCTGTTGGTGGGGGATTCTGCACAAAGAAAGTAAAAGAAATCACTTTGTTGGAGAACTTGAGGTGGACTTCAGCTTCATCATGGAGACTCTTCTTCAGCTGAGTCCAGGCCTCTCCAAGAGTCCTGAGAAGACATCGGTATGAAATAAATTAAACTCTTGCAGTCAGATTCCAAGAGCTCTACAAACTCAGCAAATGCACTGAGATTTTTCCCAAGAGGTACAAAGTAGGTTAAGCTAAACTTATTTTTAAAAAGTTGGTGCTAAAGTAATGCAGGGGGAAAAAGATTAATAATGAGACTCCAGTATGCCCCAAATGTTAGCACAGAAAAGCAATGTTTACATATTAAAATAACTTTACAAAGCACAGCTTTTTATCGCCAAGACGCTGGACATTTACCATCTCTGCATCCAACAGACTCCCGTTCCAAAAGTGCAAAGCTTATCTCATTAAATAAGAAAATTATTCCCCCACAAGAAATTATAATGCAGTTTGCAGGTTCACTCCTTCTGATCAACTTTTGTATCGAGCAGGTTGTTGTTGAGGTTTTCAGTACACATTATTTTTTGCCCAATGGTTTTAAATTTTACATGTGCTTAGCATTGCATGGATTTTTCTAATAATCCAACTGACTTCCACCATCTGTAAATCCTTTATATCTGAATGTAATTTTTTAACATCAGTTTTCATCATGTTCAAGTTATTATGATTAACTCATTTAGATGGTGCAACAATTGTGTCTGGACATAAACCATAAATAAACAATAATATAAAAAAGATAAGAAGCAGAAAGGAAAACTAGTAAATCCAGCAGTTATGTAAGAAACCATTTGCAAAGCAAAGCTGCTAACTGTAGCATTTAGCTAATTAGCTAATGCTGCTTTCATGTGGTAAGGTAATTATGGAAAATACTAGGCTACTTGCCAAGATCAAATTTGCACATGAACACCCCCTTTCGTCAATATCTCCACTGGAGAACTCGAAAATTATTTTGATACCCGAGTTGCCGAAGAGAGGTCAGATTTAACCTTTCAAAATGGCGGAGGGCAGCGAAGAAATTGTGGATGGTACAAAATGTGCAGGGTAAATGTTTTTACTCGTGTTAGTTTACTGTTTAATCATGTTGCATAAATAACTTATGCATATCACCTTTATGTCAAATAAAAATGTTATTCTTTGTTATAAGCTAGCAAAGCAGATGCTAGCAGTTAGTCAACAATCTGTAAGCTACTTTTCCCTCGTAAATTTATGTCCAGGACTGTTTTACCCATATAGCAGCACTGTTTCCAACTCCTCTGCATTGAAAGTAGCTATTGGCTGCTCTAAAAGTAGCTAAATGACGTCATCGCCTAATTTCAATATTTGTCAATTTGCATGTAATGTAATAGGAGAGGAATAAAAATTGACCGTATATAAAAGAAATAACTTGTGGGATAAACATAATATACTATTATAAGGCTAAGCTTTTTGGATGTGTTTTTGAGTTGCCTTGTGTGTTTGTGTTTTTTGTTTTTACATCACAGAGTTTTGCATCATTTCAAATATCATTTCAAATAAATAGCTTTAACCAGTTTGGGTTTAATTGCCAATCCTTTCTGTACTTTTGAGGATGCTGCTTAGACTGAGACATGTTTCACAGAGGGGCACACGCAGTGGACGAGGTAAGTAAATGAGACAGTGTGTCAAAAATGTGCAATTATTATTCTGGCGTGACATGACGGCGTGACATGACATGCTTTTAACAAAAAAAGTCGCTAAGGGGGTTTGAAAAGTCGCCAAATTTTGGCAACACGGCATAGCAGCTTATAACGTTTCTGTCCACCTTTTTTATTATACTACGACCATAACAGCACTTGAACAGAACAACTCGTAATTACTTATTTACAAGTGGAAAATATCATCTTTTCCATAGCACATGAAGGCAGCATTAAAGTGAGATGCAGTAGCTAATTAAGCAAAAAGGCTAGCAAAAAGGTCCATAATGTTCAATTCAGATTTTTTTTGTGAAATCTGATTTTTTTTTTTCATAAATTCATTCACATTTCCAATTACATGTGATATGTATGTGATCTCCTGTATGAAAGTTATGCGCACCAAAACCGTCCGGCATGTGCAGAAGACATATCGACATAAGTCACGTCTTTGTGTTTACGGAAGTAAACATGACGGTGTACACATGACAACAACAGCAGAGTGCATCTTGCTATTTTAAAACTGTTATCCAACCGTAGTCAGTGTATTTTCAATGGTATCATTTTAAGGAGAGGAGAGCCTGATGGCATTTTGAAGAATCGACAGAAACGTCTGCACAGAAAAATTTGTGGATATAAAGTTGCAGAGCCAGGAACGTGATGTATTGTTTTTACAGATAAGGAGTTTATCAATAATTTCCTAATTACGAGCAGAACATTTATGTACATTGCTGAGCGTCTATCTGAAACGCTGTATCATGACGTGCAGGTTGGATTAATGTGACCTGGCCGTTCAGACTGAAGTCACATGTTAAAAGGTCAGACATATCAGAATTAGTACCACATACTAGTACAACCCTGGTTGCATTTGAAAGACTTTTATGAAAAGATCAGATATAGGTCGCATGGGGCAAAAAAAAAAAGGGCCTTGGGTTCAGCCTGCAGTGTCAACGTAGCCAAAACAAGAAAACACTATGAACCAAAGAGGAAAATTAAAATGTTTTAGAGCGTTTTACACATGAAAGATGTTTAATCAATCGTAAAAAAACAACAATAAATTAAAAATGCTTAAAGAAGTCTTTGCAGAACCACGTAGTTAGCTAAATGGTATGCTAATTGAACAAAAACTCAAAACCAGACTTTAACATTTACAATTTCTATCTGTTATATTATTGTCTATCTTATAAATACAATCAATTAAACAATGAAAATATTAAAATAGTTCTAGAGAAAACATTTAACACATTAAAAGTGTATCAACAATAGAAAAAAAGAAAAGATGCTAAGTCTTAGTATCTAATTAATCAGTTAAAAAGATGTTTATTAAATGAACAAGTGGCTAAAACAGAAAGGTAGATGCTTTTAAAAAGAGAAAAAAAGAGAAAAATATGAATATAATCAAGCTTTAAATTTAGGACAGCTTTTTTAATTTGTTTTAACAGTTTTCTAATGCTCAAACCAAACCAAATATCTGACTTTTAATCAATCGGACTGCTCTTCAGATCAATTACTAGCATGATGTGAATTAATGCAAATGTGATTTTGATGAAATTGTCTAAAATCACCTGAAATTCTCAGAAAAGTAGATATTAAATGTAGATTAAACACACCATTCCTCTTCCCAGATACTTTTCCTGTCTACCAACTTTGAGATCTATACAAACACGTTTGTACCATTTTCCTCACAGCCAAACATGATGACTGAGTTGTTCTTTGAATGAAGCATCATGCAGGTAAGGAAGTCTGGGAAAAATCTATTTTAGAAAAGCCTATCTTTAGGAGTTCTGGTAATTACTGTCTATGCTTCAGAGCTGTGCTTGCTGATTCATCCCCAGCTTCTGTTTACAGAACTCACCCTTCCTCCTGTGCTGCCAGAGGGCTCAGAGACAACTTGGAGAGGTTCTTGGCATATTCCTCTTCAATCTTTATCCTGAAACACAGAGATAAGAAGACGTCACCTGTCTTACTCAAGGGACGATTGTGAAATAACAAAATGCACAAAAAAACTCCAGCTACAGTGACTTTTAACCCCACCTGAACAACGCTACCATTTTCACTATTTTGGTTCATTTTTAGACAACTATTTTTGCTTCTATCTCCATTTTTGCAGCCAGAAATTAAATATATGCACACATATACCCCGAGGGACATTCAGTCAGGTTTGCCATGTTTGTGCCCTTTGTGACATTCACTCCCCCACCAACCTCACATTTACCTTCCACACCTGAGTAAATCTGTCACCTGAAGAAGGTCACAAGGCTCATTCTTTGACTTAATGCTCACATCCTCGCTGGCACCAAACGACTTGATGAAACACAGCAGGAAAGGTCAACACTGAATTAAAAAAAATCTGTTTTAAAGATTTGCAGAACTTCAAGTATATTCAGAGGATTACCAACGATTCAGAGGAGGATTTTAATAGCAGCTTCTTCTTTTTAGATCTGCAGCCAATTAGTTCAAATGAAGATGCGTGAGATTGAATGTAAAAGTTAATTAGTGCTTTTGGCGTCCTAGTTTGGATTAAGTTAAACTTGTTGAGGTGTATTTGAATCCAGGTTGCAGGGTTAGGTTGAGACCCTTTCAACCCATAATATCACTCCTACATTGTAGTTTATAGCTTGTGTGCACGTCATGCATCCTTTTTAGAAAGGTAGGAATGTGAGAAAGTACACCAGAGAGGAAGGAAATGTATATTTTATTCTCAAGGTTTGATAGTTTTGCTATAAAGAGTCAGGGTTGAAGTTAGAGAAGGGATTTTGATCTACATCAATATATAAACCATTTGGTCAATGAGCTACTGACATTGATCTAAAATGCAAACTTAATTAAAAAATGTATACAATAATAATTTTTTAAACACGCTTTTATTCTGAAAAATGCTTTATTTTCAGTTTGTCTCTATATAGGATTGTTTTGTTATTAAAACACATTTTTATTTAAATGTATTAATTTAGATACTGTTTAGATAAATAATATTCATTTACTGCATTCAATTACCTGGGATATTATTTCATATCAATCAATTATAAGTTGAATCCAATGAAAATTGTATAGTGACTAAATTTAAGATTTATAGGGAAACATCTAATAAGCAGCTGTGTTTCCATTACATCCATCCATCCTACCACGGGGGGTGGAGCCAATCCCAGCAGCCAACAGGTGAGAGGCAGGGTACACCCTGGACAGGTCGCCAGTCTATCAAAGGGCCACACATATAGACTAACAACCACGCACACACACACCTAAGGTCAATTTAGAGTGTCCAACCAGCCTATCCCCACGGTGCATGTCTTTGGACTGTTGGAGGAAGCCGGAGAACCCGGAGAGAACCCACGCTAACACGGGGATCGAACCTGCAACCTGCTTGCTGTGAGGCTACAGCGCTTTACAAAATATCTTTACTTGATCATGTGACCCTCTGCATCACGTTTGGGAACACAAAATGCTGAAATAAATAAATAAAATTACACTTTTGCAATATGCTTCTCTATTAGCAGTTTCAATTACCCCTTGAATTGGGTAAAATGTAAATATTGCAATAAAAATCCTGCAATGGGAATTTACATGTATTACTAAAACCTTCAATGCTCTCATGAGGTAGTTTTTCAGATGCTTCAGTATAGAAATGATCACAATAGTGTAATAGAAACACATTTTCTGAATTTACGCGTTCCTGGACGTGATGTAGTAGGTCATGTGACCTGTTCGTTTCTGGCAAAGAACAGGGAGACACAATGAATTAGGAAGGAATATATA
>JBAMHX010000023.1:21819750-21838708 GCA_037177515.1 Pseudomugil tenellus
AGACCACAGTCCACCGCTCAATAATAATCAATGAAAATAATCATATCAATATAATTATTACCACTACTCATTTTTATAACTAGAATAATAATTGTTGTATCTGTTATGCCTCTTCCTACCCCTCCCCCGAGACTAAAATGACAAATTTATGGTGAAAATTTCTTGACAACTGGAACGCAGGAGCAGAAAGCTTTCAGTGTTCACATGTGGTGCTAAATCTACAAAATATAATCTCTGATACCTACATTAATAAAATTGAAAGGTTTTAGTATTCATAAGATCCTTTAATTTTCCAGGTAATGGTCATCTTAATTCACAAAGGGGTTAAAAGGTCTTACGTTAAATTTACTGAAACCTACAGGAACCCTTTCTACAGAGTTGACCTGAAATGTTTTATCATTGCAGAGGCTGCTGGGGGTGGAAGCAAAAAAGGATCAAAGAAGAAGGGAGCATCTTTCCAAACGGTGTCGGCTCTTTTCAGGGTGAGACACCTACATTCCCAACCAATCTGAAAATCTAGTCTGAAACATTACAACTAAAATTGTGCCATTTTTACACTTAAAATACACAATTTCCAACAGGAGAATCTTGGGAAGCTCATGACTAATCTGAGAACTACTCATCCTCACTTTGTGAGATGCTTGATACCAAATGAGACCAAAACACCAGGTCGTTCTGCCAAATAATGTAATTTTATTTGCTTACAACATACCACATCAGCAGGTCTGATAAGTATTATCACCTCATTACAGGTGTCATGGAAAACCAACTGGTCATTCACCAGCTGCGCTGTAACGGTGTGCTGGAAGGCATTCGGATCTGCAGGAAAGGATTTCCCAGCAGAATCATCTACGGGGACTTCAAACAGAGGTACATTAAGTTTTGCCTTTTAATATTTACTCTCATGTTTTATTGTAAAACGTCTCTTTCAGGTACAGGATTCTCAACGCGAGTGCTGTTCCTGAGGGACAGTTCATGGATAATAAAAAAGCTGCTGAGAAGCTGCTGGGCTCCATCAATGTGGATCACACCCAGTACAAGTTCGGGCACACTAAGGTTCACATGTGACTGCTTATCATACAGATGACTTAAGCGTTGATGACAGGAAACAAATAAAGAAGAACAATAACTGTGTGTGTAATTTCAGGTGTTTTTTAAAGCTGGTCTGCTTGGAGCTTTGGAGGAGATGAGGGATGAGCGTTTAGCCCAGGTTGTGATGTCCACTCAGGCTCTGTGTCGTGGTTATCTCATCAGGCTGGAGTATCAGAAGATGATGGCCAGAAAGTAAACAACTCTCCCTTTTTTAGGCATGAACAATAAAAAAATGCCTGAAAGATGGTCAGACTATTAATAAATATGTAAATATTAAAACAGATGGCACAGATGTATTAATATAAATTTATTCATAAAATGTAGCCTTAAGATGATTAAGTAAATTAAATGTGGATTTTTTTATTTAAGTGCACTATTGTGTTCACTTACTGCTAATGCTAATTTGCATAGATCAGCCAATGTTTTGAGTACTGACAAGCTTATCAGGGTGCTTACAATGACCAATGTGGCCCAATATGTTAAAGGAGGCAAGATTACCTGGTGAAGTAATCACGCCAGAATGAACCTGAGCAGGAATGTCAAATTCCAGTCCTCAAGAGGCCAACTTAACCACTTCTCAGTTCATTTGATTTTCAGTGTGATTTTGTAAACTAAGTCTCAAAAAGCACTAAATATCAAACCTACTGAAGTTGATGAATTTGCTACTGCTACTGGTACCCCAACATACCTTCAATGGTTGAGTTGAAGCCATGTCTTGATGAGTTGGCGCTTTTTTGACCCCAGTAAATACTTGTAAATAAATACAAAAATACAAAAATAGTACGTTTTGGCTTATTTGTAATTTTAAAAAAAACAACACTTTACTCTGATATAAGAAAAATTAACTGCAAAGCCCCAGGTAGCATTTCTTTATTTATTTTTATTTAGCATGAAACAAGAATATTCAGCTCTGCTAACTAGGCTCCCAAGCTAACCGACATGGCCTCTGGCTCGCAGCCATACTGCTTAGCTTTGCTTAACATGAAGTAAGGGCATTCCATTTTACTAGCTAGGCTCGCCAGCTAACATACAGTTATTAACCATGAGGCTTAGCTTTGCTTAGCAGAGAGCAGAGCTATTAGGCTTTACTGGCTGGGCTCCGCAGCTAACCCACATAGTCTCTATTCTGTTAGACGGCATGTCGTCACGATGACATATTTGCCATGGCAACTGAAAGCACCATCTTTGTCTAGGGGTAAATAACGCGTTAGTCTCATTCAGTTATATGTGTTTGGCTCACTGTAGGTTGGTTTAAATTCCCTCGTTAACCTCGTTTTAACCTTGTTTTTAACCTCGTTTTAACATATAACGAGAAACCTTCTCATTAAAGTTTCTCTCTATAATGAGATTAATATCTCGTTATATCGAAAAATATTCTCATTATTACGATGTTTGTCGTTAAAAAGAGAAACTGGTCAAATGTTTTTTCATAGTTGTGACGGCTAAAAGCTTCAGTATGAAGTAGGGCTGGAAAAATGTCCTTAAAGTCTTCCAGAGAGTACATGGTTGTAAGATCCATTAGCATGGCCAAAAGTGGAATACCCCGATCAGAGTTCATCTAAGATGCACAGCCAGACTTTTTCAAAACACCTCAAGAAGCGAAAAGGAAGCAAGGCTAAAAGACAATCATGTCCATTGTTTATGTTGCTCTGAATGCACCCGCTAACTGTTAGCTAACAGCCTAAATACGGCCGGTCTGACTTTATAGGTCTTGGGTTCTCTGCAGTCCAAATGTTATTATTAAGTTAATATATTATTATATTCTTTCCAAACATTATTATTCCAACTTTCCAACATATATATTTCAGGCACAGACGTAGCATAGTGGGACTCTGGTTTCCACAACTTTTCAACCATCCCCATTACGTCTGATCGTATTTGACATCTGTTGACGGCGCTCAGCCACTTCTCTCTCCTTACTCCACTTAACGCTATACGATGGTACTTGGTCTTGAACCCTTTGTTTTTTAAAAAAACTCATGTACAACATGATTTTATCATGTCTCCTCTGTAGTGTTGCTAGGGGCTGTTGCCACCACGCTAAAATGGCGAGCTGCATTACGTCAAAATGCCCCATATGTCCGTCTAACAGAATAGCAGCCATTACCTTAGCATAAACCAGGAGTATTCAACTCTGCTAGTTAGCTCCCAAATTACTTCAATTAGTCTGGAGATCCAGGTTAATCCAGCTTGACTGTCCAGCGACGGGATTTACTTATCAGCAGTTTTACATAATTTTTGTGTCTTAAAGTGCAACTAATAGCAGCAAAGGTTCCACGGAAGTAGTTATTTAAAAAAACTGTTTGATTTAATTATTCATTTTGTGGCACATAAGCCTCATTAACACTTAAAATTTCCAAAAATATAAAAAATTCAAAAGGAATTTTAATAAAAGAATCCATAAAATATTTTTTTTTCTAACAGAGAGGCCATCTACACCATCCAGTATAACTTCCGTTCTTTCATGAATGTAAAACACTGGCCGTGGATGAAGCTGTATTTCAAGCTGAAACCTCTTCTAAAGAGTGCAGAGGCTGAAAAGGAAATGGCCCAAATGAAGGTGGATTTCACCAAACTCAAGGAAGATCTGGCTAAGTCAGAAAACCGGCGGAAGGAGCTGGAGGAGAAGATGGTTTCCATTGTTCAAGAGAAGAACGATCTCCTGCTCCAAGTTCAGGCTGTAAGTTAAGGCAAAGAGTGTTATATCATGGATTAGTGTTATAGTATAGCTTTGCTCCAATAGTTGGACATAATTTCACTTCAGGAAGCTGACCACCTTGTGGATGCAGAGGAAAGATGTGAGGGGCTTATCAAAAGTAAGATCCAGCTGGAGGCCAAGCTGAAGGAGGTGACAGAGAGACTTGAAGATGAGGAGGAGGTGAACGCTGAGTTGACAGCCAAAAAAAGGAAGCTTGAAGATGAGTGCTCCGAGTTGAAGAGAGACATTGACGACTTGGAGCTTACGTTGGCCAAAGTGGAAAAGGAGAAGCATGCTGTAGAAAACAAGGTAGGTCACCACAACATGGGTCTGACAGGCGGGGTACCATCATAATAAACCTTATGAACTGTCATTGCAGGTGAAAAACCTGACTGAAGAACTCATGACCCAAGATGAAAATATGGCCAAACTATCTAAGGAGAAGAAAGCTCTGCAGGAAACACATCAGCAAACGCTGGACGACTTACAGTCAGAGGAGGACAAAGTGAACACTCTGACGAAAGCCAAAACCAAACTAGAACAGCAAGTCGATGATGTGAGTTACTCAGAGTCCAGACTAAAGGGGTAAAGGGTAAGACGTTGTGTTGAAATGACAACTAGTGTTTTATTTTAGCTGGAAGGTTCACTGGAACAAGAGAAGAAGGTCCGCATGGACCTGGAGAGAGCCAAGAGGAAGCTGGAAGGCGATCTGAAACTTGCTCAGGAGTCCATCATGGACCTGGAGAATGAAAAGCAACAGCTGGATGAAAAGCTAAAGAAGTAAGAAGAGAAAGAGTGAGGGAACGATATAGAAGGTTTAAAGCAGCCTCAAATGTACAGACAAAGCACCCGGGGTGGAAAAATAGTTTGGGTTTTTTTTTATTACTTTAAGTACTTTTTTTTATTAATCACAAAATCCAAAATGGACCAAAACCGAAGAAATACGTATCTGTAAACAATAAGCAAACTGTGGTAAAACTGAAGGGAAACTTATCAATTGATCTGAGGTCATTTGTTTCTATTTCGGTCGATGGATCAACTTGCGGCCTCAGTTTGGTATTAACACACTGAGACCAGCAAAACCAGAAAAATGTTAAAGTCTTCATAATCAAACCAACCATTTCTAATTGTGTAGTTCAGCCATATTACTGCAAACTCTGCAAATTAAAAACACACATCAAATTTACCTGGATCAGTTTGGTTAGATTACACTTGCCAGTCTATGTGCACATGTCAAAACAACAAACAATCTGTTTTATGATTAATATTAATTTAAATAGCACGTCTTCCAGCAGATTGAAAGTTCAACAGGGTTTTGAGCCAAATTTTTAAACAAGAAAAGTGTTGCAAAAAAAGAAACGAGCTGCAAAAACAGGAATTTGATGCAAATACAGCAAATATATGCTGCATAAACATAAACTGTAGGAAGAAAATGCTGAATATATGTGTTTACTAAGTTTCTACCATACTTACATTAACATTTCAATCAATTGATCTCTTGATAATATTGTACAAGATTTAGGCCAAATGTAAAAAAGAAAAGAAAAAAACTTAGTAGTTTGTCTCCCTGCTCTCATGTTGCTCAGACTTCCCACCACTACCCACCATGGTCTGTCTCTCAGGTTAATTCTCACTGCTGCCCCTAGAGGCCAGGTTTACTTCTGCAGCGTTTTCTTTGTTTAACTTGTTTATTTTTTCTTGCAGCACTCATTTCTGTGTTTAAAGTACTTTTCTGTTTTTGCATTACGTTCCTGTATTTGCAGTTCTGCTCTACTTTCAGCTTTGGCACTTCTATTTGTATATGCAGCATATTTTGTAGATTAATCATGTTTGCACCTGCTGGCCACCGTAAAAAGGTCTTAGACTGTTAGTACTAAATGTTATATGTATACGGCAGTAAACCTTTAAGACCTGACCAAAGAAATGGGGAGAAATGTCAATTTTTATATGAAGTGGTAATATAAAAATCTTATTTATATGAGATTTTGTCCCTTTAACAAAAAAGTCACTGAAACGTTATAGAGATATTTTCCATTTATTACTGCACAACATCAAAATTTCTACTGTTTTATCTTCTCCTTTCTGGTGTCTATTAAGGGGCAGAAGACAAGAATTTTATTGCGTTCAACAGGATTTTGAGTTTTTACCATAAAATGATGCCAAATGGCCATAGAAACCACATGCATCATATGGGTTCAAAGGTCAAGTCCAGGTACCTTTCACATCCATGATGAACTTATTAATTATTAGATGATCAGATTAATGCAGGCAAATCCTTAGACTGCTGCTCTGATGAGTAGTTTTTAGAGGTACATTTTTCAGATTAGTATTTTATGGTTTTGAAACATAAAGCAACAACTACGGGGTCTTTTGGGACCTCAATCAGTTTGTTTACTGGCTCCTATCCACGAATTTCTCTTGCTATTGGCAAAGGCCTGCAATTCCCCTGGAATTTTGCACAATTATCATCTGTTTTGTAAGGCAGTTTATAAAGTTAGCTGCTTTGAAAATGACTTCTGCTGCCATGTGGAAACACTGATATGAGCATCTGAGAGAGTGCTGCTATTTTCATGTAAGAGTGGAAATATTGGGGAGTTCCAGGCTGTATTTAAGGTGTGATTAAAACACTAATATGAGGTATGTCTTGAAACATTCTGAACACCTGCAAACCCAAAGACTGACAGTCCACCTTTTGAAATGTGATGTAAGATAGATACGACGTGTAAGATAGATGTAATATAGATAATTGTACATCAGTCACTGATAAACAAGACAAACAGGAGGAATGAAAGAGATGCTTATGGCTCTGTTTATGTATCAGATTCCAGTCTCTCTGTGTTTCCAAGCTACTTCTACAGTTTCAGTGTAATTTATCTTCCCACATCAGGAACACTCCTCTGCCTCGTCCTTTCAACAACATGTGAACATTAAAATACCTCAATGTGCAACAGGGAATATTATTTTGGTTCCCACCTGAGCTTATTCCAAAATAAAAATGTTCCCAGAAAAAAAATCACATCAATAATTTAAGCAGGAACAAATAACAAACAATAATATAAATTATATTTAAAGCAGTTAAGGCAAGAAAATACTTCTTTATTCTGTTTTCTGTAAAATCAGTAGGAAACAGTCACTTTTAGTGGTGTTTCTCACAGCTGGTCCAATTAAAATACAATTTTCGCTTCACTTAACAGGAAAGACTTTGAGTTGTCACAACTTCAGACGAAAATAGAAGACGAGCAGGCTCTCGATGCTCAGCTACAGAAGAAAATTAAGGAGCTCCAGGTGAGAAAAGCTGAAAAACTATGCAGCAGTGAGCGAAATGCTGCCATCCTAAATGTCTTAAGACTTTTAAGACTTAAGGTTTTAGTTTCTCTTTAGTTGAACCAGTTTACTGACCAGTAACAAGGCTTGAGATGTTCCAAGCCAGAAATCTGACTTTAAAGGTCCCATATAATGCAAAATCAACTTTTATGAGCTTTTAACCTCCTATAAGTGTTAATTGTACCTTAAAATCCTGGAAGTCGTTTTGTTTTTCATCTATGCTTTTTTGTAGTTTTATTGCTTTAAAAAGAAGATTGCAGCTTAAGCAGAGCAAACAGCGGACTCCACCACTCCAACACGGCAAGGTGGAGACTTCCCCTCTCCTACCTAAAAACTTTAACACGCCATCTGCTCCAGGAAGTGTTTTGTTGCTCTACCAGACGCGCCCCTTGCACGCCGAGTACAGTCGGCACCTCTCTGGCTGCTTAGTATGGTGGATGAGCGAGTGGAGCAGGCAGCAATCAGAAAGAAAGCAGAGCAAGGCGTTTACAGTTCTGGGTAGAAACCTTGCAGCAGGAAATGAGTAGTATGGCAAAACTATAGTTTGGTGCATGTTGCAAAATGCATAATATTATCATATAGACGGTGGAATCGCAAATATAGCATAATATGGGACGTTTAATTCTATTATTTTCCCATTTCTCTCACATCTCACACATCAACCGCAAGAAGTAACTGACAAAACTTTGTCTGGATTTTAAATGTAAACTTCTGTCTCTTTTGTGTGAACTAAGTGGAAATCACTGAACAAATGTACAAACTTATTACAGGCACGAATCGAGGAGCTGGAGGAGGAAATGGATGCTGAGCGCTCTGCTCGGGCCAAAGTGGAGAAGCAGAGGTCAGATCTGTCCAGAGAGCTGGAGGAGGTCACGGAGAGGCTGGAGGAGGCCGGAGGAGCCACCGCAGCTCAGGTGGAGATGAACAAGAAGCGTGAAGCCGAATTCCTCAAACTGCGCAGGGAGTTAGAGGAGTTTTCGCTGCAGCACGAAGCTACATCCTCTGCCCTGCGCAAGAAACACGCCGACAGCGTAGCGGAAATGGGAGACCAGCTGGACAACGTCCAGAGAGTCCGGCAGAAACTGGAGAAGGAGAAGAGCGAGCTGAGGCTGGAGCTGGATGACGTGTCAAGCAGCATGGAAACCATGTCCAAAGCAAAGGTTGCTCAGAAAATGTTTACATTAGTTCTCCGTTTAAACACAACATCAACTTATCTTTTTCTTTTCCCAATGTGAAGGCAAACTTAGAGAAAATGTGCCGCTCACTTGAAGATCAGCTGAGTGAAGTAAAAACTAAAGAGGAAGAACATCTGAGATTGATAAATGACCTTTCAAGCCAGAAATCTCGTCTAACAACAGAAAATGGTGAGTTCAGTCAGATGATGTGTTTTGGTCATTTTGCTGCTTCGCCAGTCCAACACAGAGAGACAAACAACCATTTAGACTGCTCAGTTAACTCAACATGCATTTCTTCGCGATGAAGCCGGAGTACCAAGAGGAAACCAATACATACTCAGGGAGAATATGCAAATTCCACACAGAAAGGCCACTGTTAGGCTCTCCCTCCCAGCAGAAGCTCTAACCAGCGACTCCCTCTCTGTCAGGACACTGTGCTAACATAACATGTGGAAAACATCTTCATGCACATCAATCACACATGCTTTTGGAGCATTATAATGTGATCCATATCTGAATAACATGTGACACACATGTTTATGCAGATGTGATAACATGTGAGTCACGTGTTTGATATGGGGTTTATATCACATCCGGTTTTTCTGTTCTGAAAAGACCTGAGCAGCTGTTGATGCTTTGCATTTAAAAGAACCAATTTGCTGGTGCACGACACCTGAAGGAAAGTTCTGGAAGAGTTGATACACTGACATAAAGAAGGGTTAAAGAATCAGATCCCCAGCAGTGACTTTGCACACTTAGACAAAGACTTTTAAACAATTTCTTAGTGTCAAGCAAGGCAGCAAAGGTGTTTCTTGTCTTTATGTAGAATACATCTCTGGAGAAAGACTGGTTCTCAGTTTTATTTTCGGGTAAAACTGCCATCTGTGTAATAGACGACATTTGGGAAATGGGAGAGACAAGTTCATGCTTCTCATGAATGAGTTCAGAGTTCATTTCATTGACATTTTATGTAAGTTAATAGTAAGACTGAAAGACTTAAAGTGTCTCACAATTAAATAAATTGTACATGAGCTTAAATTCTGTCGCAGCCTTGTGGTCGGAAGACAAAATAAGCCTTTTCATTGTAACAGAAAGTTATTCTTTTCCCCCTAAATTTAAAACAAGAGTGAAATGTAGAAAGATGCTGTATAGATGCTTCATCTCTGCATCTTTTCAAAAGAATCATTGAATAAATTGATGTTCTGGCTTGTTCTTAAGCACAAACATATTTACACAGAAATGTTTTTTGTGACAATGAGATGATCAGTTGGAAATTTAAGAAATTTGCAAATTGTCTGCAGTTTTTGTCATTAATGAGGCAAGAAAAAATCCCCGTCAGCCAGGATTTGGTTCAGATAGTTACATTAATTTTGTCTAAAGGTTTTTCCTCCAATAAAATTCTAAAAAATGTCTTTTATGCTTTTCATGTAATAGAAATGTGTAGAAATATTCTGCAGACTAAATTAAAGTCACTGCAAAGACTTTTTACCATCATGATCAAGCCTCTTTCTCCTCTTGTCCAGTGGAGATGGTTCGTCAACTGGAAGAAAAGGAGTCCTTAATGTCACAGTTGACTCGAGGAAAACAAGCATTCATTCAGCAGATTGAGGAGCTGAAGCGACTTCATGAAGAGGAAGTGAAGGTAAAGTCTGACAAGGGAAACAAACATGTTAGAAACTTTAGGTGCTAAAGCAGTTTTTCTTTCATTGTTGAGGCTAAAAACGCCCTGGCGCACAGTTTGCAGTCATCACGTCATGACTGTGAGCTACTGAGGGAGCAGTACGAGGAGGAGCAGGAGGCCAAAGCCGAGCTGCACCGCTGTCTGTCCAAGGCCAACAGTGAGGTGGCTCAGTGGAGAACCAAATATGAGACGGATGCCATCCAGCGCACCGAAGAGCTGGAGGAAGCCAAGTAAGAACAAACTCTAAATCAGCTGGAAACAGACAGACTCTCGTGGGATCTCACAGAAAGATGTTCTCCCACAGGAAGAAGTTAGCTCTACGTCTGCAGGATGCAGAAGAGGCTGTGGAGGCCGTTAACTCAAAGTGTTCCTCTCTTGAGAAGACGAAGCAGCGGCTGCAGGGAGAGGTGGAGGACTTAATGATGGACGTGGAGAGGTCGAATGCAGCTGCAGCCGCTTTGGACAAGAAGCAGAGAAATTTTGATAAGGTTAGAAAAAAAGCAACAATGCAAATTATTCACTGTAAGGCTGAAAATATTCATTTACTGCTTCTATTAGTAGTTATTTCCAGGCAGTTATGAAGACTTGAGCAAACATTTACTACATAATAGAAAATATGTTTCAGGTAAGTTTTTATTGACTTCTTTAGGATAAAACCAAACCGGTAAAGGTCCTGGAGGAAGAAAACATTGAAAAAGCTCAGCTTCCAAACAGAGATGGAAAGACAGAAATGTTCTTGAGTGGAACTGGATGATTCATGCAGTAAACTACATTGATTAATTGCGTCGATTAATTGTATTGGTTGTGTTTGCAAAAAGTTTTTAAAAATATGTAAACATTGTTTGCATATTTAAGAAGTTGATTTGTTTTTTGTTTTGTTTTTTAAAGGGAAAATTTCTACATTTGCACCTTTTTAAAAAGCAAAAATCCAACATGAGAATGAAATTGCATTCATAAAAACCTGCCAGGGTGTCATGGTGGTGTCATGGTTAGCATTGTCACCTCACACCAGTAAGGTTTCTGCTTCAAACGGTGGAGTTTGCACATTCTCCGCATGTATTCAGGAGTGCTCTAAAGGTACCCTGGTTTCCTCCCAAAGTCTACAAACATGTATGTTTTAATGTGTTTCTAAAGTATCATTAGGACTAAGTATGAATTATTGTTTTAGTCATTAGACAGTCTGGCGACATGTCTATGATGTGACCCGTCTCTCTCCTACATGCAGCTGGGACAGGCTCCAACCTCCCCACTACTCTGAATTACAGAATAAAACTCCACTTTTGCACTTTGACAAATGTTCACACGTTAAGCCTTCAATCTATTTCAGCATCCATCTTACATCCTGTCTCTATTTTGAGCTCTCTCCATCCAGGAAAGTCAATCTAACTGTGTGAATGCTGTTAAGCATTCACACACTTGAGATCCTGTTTTTATTTTTCCCCCGTTTTTTGTCTGCCAATAACTTCAGCTAGGTTCAACCGATTTCAACAATTTTGGTATCAAAACGTTCAGCTCATTCAGGGGATAACTACTTCTATTCAGATTTTTGACAACTCTTATACTTTTTAAAATATTTAACTTTAAAACTTTATTTTTTGCCATATAAATTAATGGAGCAAGCTTCTAATACTTTGAAAACGTCTGCTTCTTTCAGATCTAATAACTTCTGCATACTTTCAGCTAAAAACACCATTCCAACTTTAAACAAGTCACAAGGCTTTCAGCTATAGATTTACCATTCAGATTTTTGAGATCTTCTACCATTTTTTAATTATGGCAGTTTTAAAATCACGAAAATCTTCAAATTCTCACTTCAGTTCTCCCACTCTAGCCCCACTATAACTTTTCATTTTTCTGAAAAACCTCAAGCAGCTTCTTATAACTTCTTTAGTTTTTGTCCTACAGACACATATTATACATCAAAATCTTGCGAATCTTCTTGGCTTCAATGTAAGCCATGACTGAAAAAGCTGTGACTCATAGATTTTGAGCTATGTGCCTCCAAGTGACATAAAGTCCACTTTAACTATAATAGAAACCCATAATAACTGAGTGCAGCATCTCAGAGCAGTCTGAGTTCATCGTGTTTAGCTCCGTTTAAATTCCTTTCACTGTAAAAAAATAAATAAATAAATAACTCATATCCCTGTGTAGCTGGACGCCTTGTGCTTATGACAGTGAAAGAATGGTGATGTTACGTCTTACGGTTTTCTCACAGCAGCGAGTAGTTTGGTGGTTAGTACTAACAGATTTCACTCACTCACTCTGCCCTTTGATGTTTCACTGACTCCCTTGATTGCCAGCAGGTGCTGTTTCCAGGGCAACGCTCTGCTGTGAATCTAGGGGAAAGGTCACCACAGGAGCACTCCTTAGTAAATCAAAAAAGCTTCTACTCAAAACGTTCAGCTCTTTTAGGAGATGACTACAAATATTTGATATCTTTATATTTTCTTTTCTCATCACCACTCTTTCTGTCCTTTTCTCTCTCCCTCTCTTCACCTTCAGTTTACTGGTCTCTTGAGCTCCTCTCTGCCCATACAGCTCCAGCTCCCATCTCTGAGTGGGCAGGGGTATTCCCAAATATTGGCCAGGGGTGGTCAGTGACCCACTCATTTATTGTTTTCTCCATGTCCCTTCTTTCCTTCTCATCTCCCCTTTCTGCGACATACCTCTTACCTCAACATTATCCCTCCTTCGTTCCACTTTCTCAATCCGAAACTTTAGTTTTGCTCTCTTTCATGTCAATTTACACTAAGTTTCATTCAGTTGAACCTGATTTTGAGCTTCCAACACTTATGCTACAACGGTTTTACTCATTTCACTTTATTTTTCAACCATGTTATTCAAATTTAAACACTTTTTATTTAAACATTAAAAACTACAAATAATTTCAGCTTTACAATGATTTTAAGTAGTGGTTCAATACGCATGTTTTAACCCCTTTAATCTCTAATATGCTTACTTCAGATTAATGTTAGACCACTTCACTTAGGAATCCAGGCTAGGGACCTCTGCTCAGGGTGTTGGTCCTGACTCATGGACCCATCCCATGGACCTCAGGTCAGGCTGCTGGTCCTGACTCAAGAACCCAAGTCCTGGAGGTCACCTCAATCTGCTGGGCCTGGAAAAGCTTCCCAGGGTATTGACCTCAGCTCAGGCTGCTGGGCCTGGAGAAGACTCCAAGTTTGTGGAGCTGTGGTGCCAGAGGAGTACAGGGGTCACCAAACCCTTGCCTGGGACCAGGGGGTGAAGCAACGGGTGACCGACATTCAGACCTGATCTTGAGCGTCCAACACTTCTGCTACAACTGTTTAACTCATTTCAGTCTATCTTTCAACCATTGTACTCAAATTCAAACACTTTAATTTAAACATTTCAAACTTTAAATGATTTCAGCTTCCTAATGACTTCAAATAACGGTTCAATAAGCAGGTTTCAACCACTTTCACCTCTATTATGCTCATTTTAGTTTAACTTTCCAGCATTTTCACTGGCTTTAAACATCAGTTTCTGCTTTTATCTTTTCAGATATTCACTTTCATGAATATTTAAGCTTTCTTTAGCATTACAGTTCAGCCTATTCTGCATGACAGCATTCACACTGCTGTTCTGGAAGAACAGCAAATCTTCTAGTATTAATTTGTCAACTTCCTTCTCCTGCTTCCTTGAATAATGCCCCCTTGCATTTCATCATGCACGTTCTGAGTGAAAATGGCCAGGATGTTGATACCCAGTTTCTGCCGGGTTGTGATCACATGATACTTTGGGCTGGAACACAGAATTGTGAAGCGCAGTTTGTCAGCCGTGGGATGCTGCAGGGCAACAAAAGCACCAGGAATGTGCAATGCGCCATCAAAATCAAAGAGCAAAGCAGCTCCATCATCTCATCAAATACAATTTTATATTTTTCGCAAACAAAACCAATAAGCAGTAATTATTAAAATGCATTTCTTGCATGAAATCTCCGCGAATACTTAACTACAGATCGCCAATCCAGCGAAAAACAGATCCTACCTTCGTAAACAGCAGCTGAACTAAACAACCGCAGGCTCTGTGGATATGAGACTCAGCACACAGCATCACACCGGGAACTTAATCATGTCTCAAGCATTTGACTGTGAAGTATCTGCCTACAGGTTTTAGCTGAGTGGAAGCAGAAGTATGAGGAGGGTCAAGCAGAGCTGGAGTCGTCGCTGAAAGAGGTGCGATCTTTGGGAACAGAGAACTTCAAGATGAAGAATGCCTTCGAGGAGTGTCTGGATCAGCTGGAAACACTCAAGCGAGAAAATAAAAATCTGCAACGTGTGTTAAAGCATTTCGTTAAACCAAAACAATGCTAGTGTCAGAGTTATGATTTATTAATCTGCAAAGAGAAGAGGATCAGCATCTTTTCTTTTTATGACAGAGGAGATAATGGATCTGACTGAACAGCTGGGGGAGATGGGAAAAACCATCCACGAGCTCGAGAAATCAAAGAAACAGACTGAGCAGGAGAAGTTGGAGGCTCAAACCGGTCTGGAAGAAGCAGAGGTAAGAAAATATCAACTAATATACATAAAAACTCTCCCAATGCTGACTGTATGAACCTCATGTGCTCAGGCCTCGCTTGAACATGAGGAATCCAAGATCCTGCGGGTCCAGCTGGAGCTCAACCAGGTGAAATCTGAGGTGGACAAGAAGATAGCCGAGAAGGATGAAGAGCTCGACCAGCTGAAGAGGAACAGCCAGCGAGTCATTGACACGATGCAGGGGAATTTAGACGCTGAGATCCGGAGCCGGAATGATGCCCTTAGAATGAAGAAGAAGATGGAGGGAGACCTGAATGAGATGGAGATCCAGCTGAGCCACGCCAACCGGCAGGCAGCTGAAGCCCAGAAACAGCTGAGGAACATTCAAGTTCAGCTCAAGGTGGGACGTGTGGTCAGCATGAGCATGCTGGCTTCACAGAACCAAAACCAATCTTTTCTTTCACTGTAGGAGCTCCAGATTCACCTTGAAGATGCCCTGAGAAGCAGCGACGACATGAAAGAGCAGGTGGCTGTGTCGGAGCGCAGGAGTAACCTGATGCAGGCTGAGATGGAGGAGATCCGAGCGGCGCTGGAGCAAACGGAGAGGAGCCGAAGACTGGCCGAGCAGGAGCTGCTGGATGCCAGTGAGAGAGTGCAGCTGCTTCACTCGCAGGTTCTTAATGCTTTATGTACATTCACAGAACCATTTTAGATTTATATCCTAATCCATTTGCTCGGAAAGTCTGCTTCAGGCTCGGTCCACAGTTTCAACCACCAAATACAGGAAGCAGACTGTACAACAAAGGGAAATGTCTGCTCATCAGAGGTGAACAAAACCAAAACATATATGCATGGGAAGGTGATGAACCCAGACTGCTTGGACTTAATCAATCCAGACCCGATGTGAATGCACCCTTAGAAAACAGTATGGTCAGTGGGTCCTAGATGCTAGCTTTTCTTGTTGGATGGGCTAAGATGAATATGTTTTCTGCTCCAAGCAGCAGAAGTTGAGTCAATTTTATAAAAACAACCAAAGAAAAAAATCTTAAGAAATCAAAAATCCTTTTTTGCTGACTTCTGAACAAGATCTACATCAATTTTCCCATTTTTTAATAGTAATGCTCCAATTACTATGCAAATATACAAATTACTATACAAATTGGGATGGTTGGGATCACAAGGCATTCCAAGTCCAGCCGAAAGCTCCAGTCCCTCTTGGTTTTCCGCTGTATCTCCTCCCAGTGGGACACCCCCCTCACCAGGGAGGTGTATGTGTAATTAATGCCTTGCATGTTTCCAGCTTTAATGCCAACTGCTTTCACCCATCCATGCACCAAGGAGTCATGGTTTTCCTTGACTTCCTCTGCTTGGCTGTACGGAAGCTCATCTGAAGCAGCAGGTAGCTTGAGATTCCCAGACACACCAGGAATTTCTGCATTTATTTACGTGTGTAAAAGAAGGTATTTAAGGATCAATGTCATCATATACCGGAGTGTTTTAAAGTCATCTGTTGCATGAGCTAATTTCTATAATTACTTGAACAAAGTAGATTTGTTTGTTACCAATTTGTTCTCTGGAAAAAAGTCGCCTTGCAAAAGTTATAATGTAATATAAGCAAATAAAAAAGCAGCTTGGGATTCAAACAGATGTATCATGTTGCAGACAACTAGTTGTACAAACTCCATTTACCTAATGAGTGTCAAGTTTGACATCCGTTATGAGCTAATGCCCCATTTTCTATCACACAGACAGCATCTGGATGGATTTGGAGTTATTAATAACATAATGTTTGCTGACAGAACACCAGCCTGCTCAACAGCCGGAAGAAGCTTGAGGCTGATCTGTCTCAGATCCAGGGTGAAATGGACGACAGCCTCCAAGTGGCCAGGAACGCCGAGGAGAAAGCCAAGAAGGCCATAACCGATGTAGGTGGACCAACCTGTTGTCTTGTCCTGGGAAAAACAGCAATGTGCCTGACATTTTACTGCATGTTTTCAGGCTGCTATGATGGCTGAGGAGTTGAAAAAGGAACAGGATACCAGCGCTCACCTGGAAAGGATGAAAAAAAACCTGGAGATGACGGTGAAAGACCTGCAGCAACGTCTGGACGAGGCCGAGAACTTGGCCATGAAAGGAGGGAAGAAGCAACTCCAGAAGCTTGAAGCCAGAGTCAGTCATGTTGGACATGGAGTTAGATATTAAAGCAGTTGAGGCTGGAACAACTCAGCTTTCTGATGTTGTTGTGCAGGTTCGGGAGCTTGAAAATGAGCTTGAAGCAGAACAAAGACACGGGTCCGATTCTGTGAAAGGTGTACGCAAACTTGAGCGAAGGATCAAGGAGCTCACCTATCAGGTAATACAGACCTTTGTTTCTTACATTTTTTAAAGGTTTACAATGTTTTCAGAAACTAAAAAAATGTTTATCTGACTGATTCTTGTAACTACAAACCAGTCTGATGAGGACAGGAAGAACATGATGAGACTCCAGGATCTGGTGGACAAACTCCAGCTGAAGGTCAAAGCGTACAAGAGGCAGGCGGAGGAGGCTGTGAGTGGTTGTTTCTCTTTTTCTTTTGTCAATTAGTCAATAAAGTAATAAATTTACTGAATTTGTTAAACATCTGACAGGAAGAACAAGCCAACACTAATTTAACTAAACTGAGGAAGGTGCAGCATGAGCTGGAGGAGGCTGAAGAGCGAGCCGACATCGCCGAGTCCCAGATCAATAAGATGAAAGTCAAGAGCCGTGACATGAACAAGGTGAGTTGATCAGTTTTAACCCTCATTTGCCGCTTTATCAGGTTCCCGTTTAATTCCTTTCAACACAAAAACCACATGGTAGCAACACAACACATTTAGTCACGTTGATGTGCTGAAGACGACTTGCTTGAGTTCAAACTGAGCATCAGAATAAGGTAGAAAGAGGATTTATGTTACTTTGTTGTGTGATGGTTGTTGGGATTTTCACACACAATCATTTCCATTGATGGTTTACGGAGAATGTTCTGGAACAGAGCTGCAGCTGTAATACTTTTATGCATTGATAAAAGAACAACATGTAAACCTGGTCTGGAAGAAATTGAACCCAGACACTTCTATTGGGACTTGCTCCTGGGGAGGGAGGGATGTAACATAGTGAGAGGGGAAGACTGGAGTTTACTGTTCACCAGTTGCCTCCAAAGTAACAACATGTGGAGGAGTGGGAGATTTTCATCATAAATTTCGAGCAGCTGTGTGATGCTATCATCTCATTATGGAAGAAAATTTCTAAGGATAAACCTCCGTGGCCAATTTATGCCAAAACTTCCATTTTTCCTTCTATTTTTCAGGCAAAAGATACTGGAGAGTAATCGTGACTGCTATCAAGATGATACCATCTACTTTGCTTAGTAAGCTAGTTTGCAACATACTCTTAAAATAATAAAGTTCTTCTTTTTAGTTTCACTTTGTGTAAAGTTCACCTGATAACTGTACCTCAGAATTTATTGTGGACAGAAAAAGGCAGTTTTAAATCTTTTTGTTTGCATTGCTGTGTCATATTGTTCCACTAGAGGGCGACGAAGAGAGCTGTTTAAACATTTTACACATGGTGACTTTAAATATGAAGAAACCTCTAAGAAGCGATTGTCTTCTTCTTGTTTGCGTGTGGTAGTGGTTGTATGTTGCCTTAACTGCATTAAACATTAAATAAACCTGGATTCTGATTCATTACAACAATCTGAAAAGAGTTCATGTTTGATAGCCACAAATTATAAAGAAATTAGTTTTTTATTCCACACAGTATGAAGTCAACATCTCATATTAATCTTTTAAATTCGTGGTCTATGGTAGAGGTAAATTCACAGTGACTGATTTTTTCTTAAGAAAATTATGGAAATAAACTTGTATGTGGCTGAGCCACATACACCACTCTGTGTTGGTATGTAAAACACAGTAATGTTTTTTTGGAACACTACTGTTCACTGCTGTAATGTTATTAACTTATGTTTCAACTTTTTGCTAAAAAAAAAAAAAGCATTTATTCTGATTTTTTTTCCCCAAAACAAACAGAAAAATAACAAACTTTTTTCCCTGGCCTTTCTCTTAATGTGGAACTTTTAAAGGGTTAAAAAGAAAATTAAAGAAATTGGACTTTATTTAAAAAATAAAGGAAAGATGTTTGTAAACACTAATATAATACAATTAACCGAAATCTAAAGAATAACATGGATAACATACACATAACTATTTATAATGTAGGACACCAGGAACACACGTAATGTTCAACAGGTTTAGTAAAGATCAGAGTTCGATGTCATTGAGCCAGGCATGGGTCAAAACCAGGAAGGCGAGAAGATCAGGATCCAGGAGACAGTCATCAGTCAGAGCCGAGGAAGCAAGCCGAGAGGAAACAGGGAGACATGTAGGGATGTTATGCTCGAGCTGATCTGCTCGATCACGTGTTGAGCATATGACACGGAAGTGTTGCGAGCATTGTTTT
>JBAMHX010000023.1:21838808-21850352 GCA_037177515.1 Pseudomugil tenellus
GCTGTTATGCTGCAAACAAGTGGAACAAACTGCCAGTAGAGATAAAACTTTCATCAAATGTAGAAATGTTTAAATCTTTTCTCTTCCAGCTACAAATAAAATCTGTACTGTAACTTTTCAATTATGTTCTTCTTAATTATTTTAATTTAATTTATTATTTTATTACGATTCTTGCTGTTTTTATTCTTTTTTTTTTATTTATGTTTCAACATCTGTAATGCTTTTAATGTTTTTATGTAAAGCACTTTGAACTGTTGTGTACATGAAAGATGCAATACAAATAAACTTGCCTTGCCTTGCATTGCAGGTAAGCAGAGAAAATCAACTCCAAACCATTTTTACAGCCAAGACAAGACAAGTAGACCATAAACCTTGACTGTGCATCTGCATGAGACTCAGACTCCTTATCCACATGAAGGTGCTGGTAAAGCTAACCTGATGGTCCACACTTGGCAATGTCACTCGTGTCACTCAAATGTCAAATCAAGCTTCATTATCGATCCCTCCCTGACTCCTAAATATGACAAAGGATCTCGTAGTGGTAATATGAACATGTCAGCAGCAACAGGTGATGATACTCAAGCACTATGCCACAATGCCTTCCATACTGTAATTGTCTTCAGCTGCTTATCAGTCATATTGGATTTTCTGAAATTGAAGCGTGATAAACCATTTTTAGTGAGACACCGTTGATTTAGAGACACATCAGACATCTTAATCCAGAAGAGTGCAGTCCTGGGAATATATATATATCATGTTTGCACGTAGAGAATTTTGTGGTGCAAATGGAGAAAACCCAAAAGGACGAAGAATTAATAAACTTTATTCAAAAAAGCCAAAAGTGCTGAAAAAACAGACACAAATATCCAAAAGGGCAAAACAAAATGTAGGAGGAAGGAAACTCGTGAAAACACACAGAAGCAGGCAAACTATATAAACTGACCCATCCAGTATACAGACTATACGGTAATGAGTAAAGAAAAGCTCAGAGTATAAACACAGATGATTGCAAACATGACACACGTGAGTAAGGAGCAAAAAAAGTAAATAAAATAAAGCGAGATTACAGCCCAATGAGGTGCAGAAGAGTTCAATATAAAACAGTATTGATTAGAATACAGAACAATGTGTCTGCTGACATGGATGAAACAATAGCTGCCAAAATATTTTAACCATAAGCGTCTGAGATGTCTATTGAACTCACAGATCTGACTTTAATTATACTTGTAGAAAAAGATCCATTTTCTCCTGATTTGATAAGTAAAATCAGAGGTCAATCATCATGGATGGCTCTGCTTAGACACGTTTGAGAGAAAACCATGAAGTCTGTCTTAATGATGGTCACATTGGGTGAAAGAAAACAAAAATATCTACATTTTCCTGTATAATTTGCATAAGTGCAGGAGAATCTTCAGGCATAAAAGAAGCTAATTTGAAAATTTCTCAGAATCATTTTCAGGGTTAAAATCAAGTTGATGGCATCATTATGTGACAAAATCGTACGTTTTGATAAAACTCAAACTGACTGAATCAAAGCCATGAAAGATACCAAATGGACTCTGAAAGTTTGATCTTTGATGAGCATTTTGAAAAGTGAAAAAAGTTTTACATGAAGCTATGTCTCAATAATCAGGCTCCAATTTCCCCTTTTATATTGGTGGAATCCCATTCAGTTGTGCTGGACTGATATAATAAGATGTAAAGTTTGACTTTTCTCAATTTCAAATTGTGGAATTAGTGGAATAAACTATAGTAATGTGTCTTAGTGTCGTTGGCATCCTGAAAAAATTAATCAAACACAGAAAAGAAGAACTTACAGGCCATGGCATCTTCTTGTGTTTTCAGCCTCCTTCTGGTAACTCGTGAGGTTGTCTGCTTTGTTTACAAGTTAACACCTAACCCGTCTGGTGTGCGGTTTTATCTATGGCTGTGTGAACATCGAAGGCACGTGGCAACAGATGGCAAGCAGTTGGTGCTGTATTTAGAATAAGCAGGGCAAAGAGACTGAAGTGCACAGACGTAAGCGTGAACAGCAGCTTGTCAGCTTGGACGTGCATCACCTTGCCTCTTAATGTCCAATAGTAGGACTAGTAATAGTTAAGAAGCTAGTGGACATTAATGAGAATTCACTAATCAGTAAAATCGGTTTTAAACACTAAAAGAAGTGTTTTTGCACAAGAATGTTGTAGATTTTTGAGGTGAAATGTTCCTGCTTTATGACTGGATAGAAAGTGATTTCCAGACCTCCCATTAGATTGTTTATCAGAATAATCAAACTATTCCCATATTGGTTTTGCTTCTGATCATTTGGTGGCAATCTGAAATGTTCTTGCAGTTTTCTTTTAGCCTCAACTTAATTTGTGTTTTTGTGCTCATCAGTGACTTTTCCGCAGTTGTATTCTTGCTACATAATGTGTTTGTAGTTTTTATTGAAGCTATTTCTCAGGATTATTATTCGAATCATCATCTTCCTTTCCATTCATTTGATGTGGAAGATGATGAAGGACATAAAGCCCGTCATTAGTGTCTTCTTTCCGTTGACGACCTTTCACTTCCTTGAGTCCTCCCCCATGTGCCTTCGCAGCTTGTGGAGGTTCCTTCATTGTTTATATGTAACTCCACAGCTCAAAGTCATGCACAACAGTTACTCTAACTGTGCTTTGCAGGGATTTTCTACAAATGTCATGAACATACCAGCTGACTACTGCTGTGCAGACAGGAGAAGAAAAGCTGGATTTCTATGTTTTCCTCTAAACCCTTGCCAGGAGTTTGTCTAATCTTTTGGGTTTAACTGACTGATGAAGTTTAATTATTTAAATCAAAGCAAGAAAATAAAGCTATTATGATGTAACTGATGTCTTACAGTTTGTGCAGCATGTAAATGCTGTAGCTAGTTGAATTAAAGATCTTTTTATTGAAGCAATTACAAGTCACATAATTTTTTTTTTTGCTCCTATTAAGTGATCTTGACGACTTTACACATGACAGCCATCATTTTACCACAAAACACAACCTTTATATTCAGCATGAAGTTCTTTTTTTCCACTTGTTTGCTTCTTATTTTTCTTCTCTTCATATCTGATTTTAGTTGCTGCAGCTCAGTCCCCAATTACACCAGTTGTTCCAGTACTTTTGTTTTTTGCATCTGGTTGTTCTTTAATTTAATTAGAAATCCATCCTTTTATCATAAGATACTGTAGCAAAATACTTTAGCTACAAACCAAATTAGTGTTTTTATTAATTTAACTTCTAAAATTAAGCAATCAAAGGTACTTGCTGTAAATTTAGTACAAAACTAAGGACATTTGTGGTTATTGGAGTATTTCCCCCCATTTTTTTGCATTACACGCCATTAGAAAGCCTTAATAGTAACATTTACAACAAGAGTTGTGATCATTGTGGATGGAGCAACACAAATAAAGATGGGGTAGTGATCCCATAAAAGTTCCCAGATACCCTACTGTTGTGTGCTGGAGTAAATTCCTGCTCTTTCACACTGAATCTGACCTGACAATTGGGCAACTTTGATCAGTTCAATCTGTCGTGGTTCTGAATTTGGACAATCAAGTTTTTATGTGATATAAATAAATCTAATCAAAACTTAGCAAGCTGCATATAATGATCTGTTTTATATTAAATATTTATGTTTTGGGGCTTTTTCTTCTCTGCTTTTCTAGCTAAAAATAAAACTATTTCACTTTTTTTTTTCTTAAATTGCAAAAAAAAAATCACTGCAAAGCTTGTAACTGAACACGAGAAAACAGTTAAAAGTATATTTAACTCAGTAACAAGGTTGTTCTCGTATGTCTACTCCCCTTTAGCAACAACATCCCGGCTCCTTGATCTTAGTTTATTTAACTGGGACTCTGCGATGTCAGCTCTCTCCTCAGCCTCCTCCAGTTCATGCTGCACCCTACGAAATTTCACCATCTGGACGCTTGTTTGTTCCTCCTATGTGTTGTAGACAACAGAATAGAAACATGTATTTCAGGGGCGCGACATCCCTAATTTTCAGGCAGAACCTAAGTATTTTTGCACTCACCGCCTCCTCGCATTGCCGCTTGTATGTTTTCACTTTAAGCTGCAGTTTGCTGACCAGATCCTGCAGCCTCGCTGTATTCTTCTTTTCCTCCTCAAACTAAATTAATTCACATGTGAGGTGAACAGAAACTATTCCAAAAAAATTCACTGCAATAAAAGAGGATGATCTTCTTACCTGATAAGTGAGCTCTTTCATTTTTCTTTCGTATTTCCTTGCACCTTTCATGGCCTCACTGCTGCGTTTCTGCTCCGCCTCCACGTCGTTTTCCAGCTCACGGACCTTAAAAGGTTTTAAACCGTTCAGTCTTCATGCTTCTCCACAGAAAGTGAATGCTGGGTCAAGCCATACCCTGCTCTCTAGCTTCTGCAGCTCCTTCCTTCCTCCCCTCAAAGCCATCTGCTCGGCTTCATCCAGGCGCTGTTGCAGGTCTTTCACCGTGGCCTCTGTGTTCTTTTTCATCCTCTCCAAGTGGGCACTGGTGTCCTGCTCCTTCTTCAGCTCCTCAGCCATCATGGCAGCCTGCAATGCAAATGTAAACTCCTTGTGAGAGTATAATCCAAACTCAAAGTGGAGCAGGTGTTAGATGGAGGCTTACGTCTGTGATGGCTTTCTTAGCCTTCTCGTCTGCGTTCTTCGCTTCCTGGATGGTTTCCTCCATTTCTGACTGCAGCTGAGCCAAATCCCCCTCCGTCTTCTTCTTAGAGTTCATGAGGCCAGTGTTCTGATTATCAAACATTATGACACATAAAATACCAGTTGTCTTTTTTGAAGTATTTAGAAACCTTTTATTCGGGTATTTGGTGTCCTCACCTGCGAGTGCAGTAGCTGAATTCTCTCGCTGACCTCCGTCAGTTCCTGCTCAACAAGCTTCCGACCTCTCTCCGACTGTTCCAATGCTGCCCTGACCTCCTCGTTTTCAGACATCATCAGATTGTTACGCCGCTCCGCTATAGCTATTTCCTCCTTTAGGTCTTCCTTAATGTGGAGGGCTTCATCCAGATGGAGCTGAGTCTCCTGAAGGAAATTTATTCAGACAACCAAGAGAATACATACAGTGAGTCACATTCTTAAACATATGCAGCGAACACCTTCAGGAACGTGGATTAGAAAAGAAAAAGAGTCATTTTAATTAGAAGCATTAGTAAATAAAAAGCTGATTTAAAAACAAAGGCTTGGAGTATCAGTATCTGTAAAGTCCTTGTAACAATGAGCCTTATGCTGTTGAAGGAGATGGCTGGGGGTATATATCCCCGAACACCCCCAATCTTCAACTTCCCCAATCCTGGAATACATATACAAATATAGAAACATTCAGGTATAACATCATTATGTAACTTGATTTATGTAATTTGAGGTCAGTAGGATGAATAGTTTTATCATTTCTTCCTGTGATTGCACAAGTACGAAATAGTTATTTTGCCTCCAGACCAAAAAGCTCAGTTTGTGTTTTGAAATAATACGAATTGATAAACATCAAATTAAATTGAAAACAGCTAAATTTAAATAAAAACTCAATTTTGTTGCCACTTTTCTTGGTAGTTTTTTGCAAATATTAAGAGTATTAAAAAAAATGCAGATTATAGAGATAGAGCTGAGCATCATCCGCATAATTTTCATCCAATATTTTGATTGTTTCCATGGTAAGAGCCATGTAGAAGCTGAACATTGGGACCCAAATGGACCCTTGGGGTACTTCACATGTCATAGATCTACCGTTATTAACAGATACTAAGTACAGTGATAATAAACAATTCAGAGCAATACTAGATTCCTAACCAACTTTCCAGTCAACTGTGTTGAAAGCAGTTCTGCTGTTATCTGTGTTTCCATCGATACCGCTCAATACTTTGGCAAAGGTCATTTAACATGCTGATTCAAGAGGTAGAGTTGATAGTCATTAGCATAATTTTAATTACATATTGTGTTTATTTCTAATAGGAGTATGTGGATATTAAACAACAGGGGGAGGGCAAAATGGAGCCTTGGGGAAATCCACGTCTTCTTTCTTTGAATTAATCTATAGTTATCCATCCAATCCCAAACAATTCTACATTCTGCCTAATAGGCTATTATGGTGAATTGTGTCAAAGCATTAGTAAAATGTTACATTCAGATTTCTCGTTTCAGGTATTAGAAGCATATTCTGGACAGAGAGATGTGTGTCATCAGCAAAATGTTTATCAAATTGAAAGTATTTTGTTTCATTCCATGATATGAAAACATAGTGGGGACATGTAGGTCCATGGGGACATCTACATGTCTACACTACACAACTAGCGGAACCAAATAAGCCAAAACATCAGTTCAAAGTTTAAACAGAATAGCTGGTACTAACCTTAAATTGCGTTTGCAGGTTTCTCAGCTGCCTGGTCACCTCGGCTGCCTGCCGGTTAGCATGACCCAGCTGGATCTCCATCTCATTTAGATCCCCCTCCATCTTTTTCTTCACCCTGACGGTGTCATTTCTGCTGCGTGTCTCTGCATCCAGCGCGCTCTGCAGGGAGTCCACGGTTCTCTGGTGGTTCCTCTTGAGCTGGTTGATTTCCTCGTCTTTCTCCACCACCTTCCGGTCCACCTCCGACTTGATCTGGCTCAGCTCCAGTTGGAGGTGCAGGATTTTTGCCTCATCGTGCTCCAAAGAGGACTTCACAGAGACATCAACACTTCATTCAGGTGGCGTTCATTTGAAACGTGCTGATATTGTGGACAAACGACAAACCTCTACTTCCTCCAGAGCTGTCTGCGTGTCTCTCTTCTCTTGCTCAGCTTGTTTTGCAGTTTTCTCCAGCTCACTAATAATTTTAGCAGACTGTCCAGCTTGCTCAGAGATATCTGTGATGTCCTCTGATGAAAACAAAGTACATCTTTTATAGATAGATGATGATCTTGACAGTATTTCAGTCACAAAACAAGGATTTATTTCCTGCATAATACGCTTACGTTGAAGATTTTTATTTTCTCTTCTCATGTTCTCCAGGTTATCCAGGGCTTCCTCATATGAGTTTTTCAGCTTAAACAGTTCTGTGCTCAGCCCCCGAGTCTCTCTTTGGGATGTTTCCAGTTCATTCTGACTCTCCTCATATTTCTGTTTCCATTCAGCCAGAAGCTAAAGGAAACAACACATGACTGTGCTGTCGTGTTTAATGCTAACAGGGTAAATTAAGGACTGAAAAATGAAGCCTCACCTTGTCAAAGTTCCTCTGTTTCTTGTCCAGAGTGGCATTGGCTGCATTTAACCTTTCCAGTTCCAGCATCAGATCCTCCACCTCTGCTTGCAGCTTCTGCTTGGTCTTCTCCAGAGAAGCACTTTTGAGATTTGCTGCCTCTGTCATCTCTTCAGAGTCCTGCAGGCGCTGAGCAAGCCTCTTTCTTTGATGCAAAAACATTTAAAATGTGTCAAATCAGAATAATAACGTCGAATTTGACTGAATTTACGCAGATTTGTTTTTAACTTGGCCTCCTCCAGCTCCTCGGTGCGCTGGATGGCGTCAGTCTCGTATTTGGTTCTCCACTGAGCCACGTCGATGTTGGCCTTGGACAGGCATCGCTGCAGCTCGACTTTAGCTTCCAGCTCCTCCTCATACTGCTCCCTCAGCAGATCACAGTCATGACGAGATGACTGCAAACTGTGTGCCAGGGCGTTTTTAGTCTGCGAAAGTAAAAGCATCCATGGATTTAAAGCGCTGTAATAGAACAAGACAAGATTTTGTAAAGAAACACCATGATTTTTTTTTTTGTTGATAGACCTTCACTAACTAACCCAAGATAGAAACATCTTGTGGATTTGGACCAAAATATTCTATGATTGACATATTTATTTGGGCGTATAATTGCTTTTTCACCTTTTAGATTGATATAACTTTAATTAACATGTTTTTCACTTAACTTTTCACTTTTCACTTAGTAGTTTTATCAGTAAATTCCGTGATTTATTTCCGTGATGCTTTTGAGTCGGCAGATAATGGATATATAATTTCCTCTTTTAGTATCAAAACCACAAGTTTCATGAAATCTCATCTCAGTTCAGCAAAATATTTGGAAAACATATATAATTAAAATAATAAAATGGAGAAATTAAATGAAAATATGGTGATCCGGTATATTTGCTTTTACATGAAAGGATAATAAATACATCTAAGGTTTGTTTATCAAAATATTCAGGACAAAACATAATTAATTGAGAGTGATATATCCTAAAACAGCTTTTTTCTTTTCTCTAGAAAATTCCTATAAAACTGAAAGACTGTTGCAGTTTGCTTGTGCACAAATTATTTTTTTTTTATCCATTAAGTAATTGCTGCTTTGACAGAGAGGCTGTAACTCGGGAGCAAGAGCAGTTGTCCAATTAGAAGACTGGGAAGCTTTTAGCTGCTACAGACCAGCATAACTCGTGCAAAATGAAATGATTCAGACCTTAACTTCCTCATCCAAAAGTCTTTTCAGCTCCTCTATTTGCTGGATTCCCACAGACTTCATTCTACTCATCTGGGACAGAGCCATCTCTTTCTCTTCCAGCTGTCGTGCGAGTTCGCCTGTTCAGAACGAAGGAAACTCAATCTGACTTGCTTGTGGAGCAAACATGTTCTTTTCCAGCTGTTATGATGAAAAAAGGATACCGTTTTCTGTCTGCAGGCGAGCAGCGAGGGTGGTGTAATCACTTAGAGACCTTTGGGCTTCCTCTGCTTTGGTCTTATGCTCACTCACGTGATCTTCAAGGTTCCTGCATGCCTTTTCCAGATTGGCCTGAAACATTGAGCTTGTCTCAAAGAAGATCCTGCCAAACAATAAGTAGCAGTTGGAGACAGTTTAATTCTTACCTTGT
This sequence comes from Pseudomugil tenellus, assembly GCA_037177515.1. Classification (NCBI taxonomy): domain Eukaryota; kingdom Metazoa; phylum Chordata; class Actinopteri; order Atheriniformes; family Pseudomugilidae; genus Pseudomugil; species Pseudomugil tenellus. The sequence continues at coordinate 21,847,673 of JBAMHX010000023.1, forward strand.
TTTTAAGAACGCTCTCCACATTGTTCGCCATGTCATTGATTTCCATCTTCAGCTCACTCTTCTCTTTCTCCAGTTTCTGCTTGACCTTTTGCAGGTTTTCTATCTGATCGCTGAGCTCGGCAACGCTGTCTGCCTGCTTCTTACGTAAAGCTGCAGTGACGGATTCATGCTGCAGGATGGCCTCTTCCAGATCGCGATGCAGCTTCTGGTAATCGGCCTCTCGCCTCTTATTGAGCTCAGCCTGGGCAGCGGTGGCTCCTCCGGCCTCCTCCAGTCTCTCGGTAATCTCCTCCAGCTCTCTGGACAGATCCGACCTCTGCTTCTCCACTTTGGCCCTAACAGCACGCTCAGCATCCATTTCCTCTTCTAGCTCTTCCACACGGGCCTGCAGAGAAACTGGGTGTGTTTTATAAAAAAAATAAAAGATGCTGAACCTGTTAAAATGTTGCTGTAAAAAGTATACCTGAAGCTCTTTAATCTTCTTTTGTATCTGGATACTGAGGGCTTGTTCATCCTCAATTCTGCACTGAAGGTTGCTGATTTCAAAATCTTTTCTGGGAAAAGAAATATGATTGTTGCAGGTAATCTTCAAATTATCTGATAAGTAGGAATAAATCATTGCCAAAAAAAATACCATTCAACATTTAGGGGAATTTACTTTTTTGTATGAGAGACATTGATGTTTAAGATATGAAGTATGTATCACATCTGTTCTTCAGTAAACGGTTTCTGGGACTTTTTGCATCACTTTATAGTAAAAACTCAAAAGTTTGTAGAGTACAGTCTTATAGTCTTCTGCCCCCACTGGATCTTTTTTGCACTACAATAGTTTTTAAACACTAATAAACAGTAAATATACAAAATTATTCCTAAATACTTGCTTTACATTTTGTTAAAGGGATACATAAAGACTACAATTTGATCCATTTACATTTTTCTCCCCATTTTACACTAAATGAGGGTTTAAAGGGTTGATTTTTTTCTTTTAAGTGATTGTGTGATTTGTTCTACTTTATAAACACATTTATTCTATTTTCTCTTCTTTTTATCACTAACTATTTATCTTTAATTATATTTATATTTATTTTAGCTAAAGTGAGCTGCATTTTGACAGGATTAAAATTCTGGTTTTTTTTATTTATTTATGAACACTACACCTAGTTTCCTCATGTCTTGTAGCACAAACTAATTTGTAATGAAAAGGAGAAACTAAATTGTATTTTTATTTTGAGTGATTTACAGTTTACATCTGTTATCAGTTTACATGTTAAGCTAATTTTATTCGTAACTGTCCTAATCATCGCTGTTGCAGTTCATGTTTTAACGAAATATTAGGCCTTAGCAAGATAATGTTGAATGCTAATGGCTAAAATTTACTTTATGTAAAAAATGCAAGCATGCTGCAGCCAATAGTTTAATGCTGCAGGTCACCACTAGGGGGCGGTACACCGCTCTACCACTCTGAGCAATGAGAAGGTAAATTCCCATTACGTTGTATTTCTGCAGCATTTTTTTGCAGTAGTTGACCAATCTGTCACTGTGCAATGGGAAAGAACAAGTATAAGATAGTTGCAAACAGGAGGAGCTCTTCAAAGCTATCCGGCACTATCTCTGATCTGATGCTCTTATTTGCATGAGTGTCTTCACTACTCTAGTCAGTATCGCATCCTGCACGCAACCCATTACCTCACGTCAAGGTGTGCGACTTAGGTGCCAAATGTACGTTGCGAACACATGAGCGCAATATGTACATGGATGTGTTGCTAGCAATAAGCATATAACACATTTAATGCTTGGCAACCTACTGTTTCAGTCTGTCTTCCACCTGCTGTCGTTCGTTCTCCATGTCCATGATGCTTTCATGAGACAGCTTTAGATCTCCTTCCAGCTTCCTTTTAGACCTTTCCAAGTCAGCACGGAGCCTCTTCTCCTGCTCCAGCGATCCCTCCAGCTGCAACAGAAGCTCATATCAAACCCCTAAAGCAACGCCAGGTTATGTGTCATCTTTATTTTATGAGGCACTCATCGTCTCCATACTTACGTCATCGACCTGTTGCTCCAGCTTGGCTTTTATCTTCATGAGAGATGTTACTTTGTCCTCCTCGGCCTGAAGGTCGTCTAACGTCTGCCGGTGGACCTCCTGCAAACATTTGATCTCCTTCGAAGACTTTAACAGGTTTTCTTCATGAGTAGTTAACTCCTCCAATAAATTTTTAACCTGAGGAGAAAATTATTTCATCAGCATCCCTCTTAAACGTGAAATCTTTTCCTGAAACTTCCAATGGAAAATAATGTCTCTTACTTTATTTTCCGTAGCATATTTCTCCTTCTCCACTTTGGCGATGGTTAATTCCAGGTCGTCTATGTCTTTTTTCAGCTCTGAGCATTCGTCCTCCAGCTTCCTCTTCTTTGCAGTGATTTCAGCATTGATCTCCTCTTCCTCCTCCAATCTTTCAGAGACATCTTTAACTTTGGCATCCAGCTGGATCTTGCTCTTTATTAAACCTTCACACCTCTCCTCAGCATCACACAGGTTCTCCCTCTCCTTCAGAATAGAGAGAGTGAATTATAACACTTGCTAGATGTAGCTTTTCACTTTTACACACACACACACACACACACACACACACACACACACACACACACACACACACACATATATATAGATAGGAAGAGCGTC
>JBAMHX010000023.1:21862236-21875465 GCA_037177515.1 Pseudomugil tenellus
TATATATATATATATATGATTTAAACAGTACAAAAGATCTTACGTGATCAGGATAGACTGGTTTTCACGATCTATTAAAAGGAGACAAACTGGGTGAAATCTAATCTGTCAGATTTATGTAGACAGCAGCATCAAATTATTTATAAATGTCACAATTTTATCACACCAACAGAAAAATAGTTGAAATTTTAGGTTTGAAGATTTTAGAATCTATGTATTCTGTTGTTTAATTGATTTGTTTAATGTCATTTAATTCTTTATTTTCCAAATATGATGTCAACAAGACAGGATTAACATTAATATTAACATTAACAAACAAGATCCTGCGATCACTCGCTAAAACCACATAAAGAAAAGTGAGCCCGACCCGTGAGCATGAACTGGTAAGCGTTGTCAGAAATGGAGAAGATGTGAGGAGGGGCCTCCTGGCGCTTCTTTCCTCGGTACCCAGCCACCACCTCTGGGTTGTAGACCGGCAGCCACTTGTAGGGATTCACAGTGACACAGAAGAGTCCTGAGTAAGTCTGCCATCAAACCGGTGGAGGAAAGACAAAATGAGACAATGTTTTTACATAAACATGCATACTGATGCTGTTTTTATGACGAGTTAGAGATTCACATGTCCTCACATAGATCATCCAGGCAGCGTAGCGCTCTTTGAGGTTAAAAAGCACTGCTGGTTCATGGAGATGTGTCAGCAGGGACATGTCCTCGATCTTGTCAAACTTAGGAGGGTTCATGGGACGAATGTCGTCCACATTCACCACGACAACCTGAAAGTATGATTTAAAAACAGTGAAGTTATAATGCATAAAGACAAAAAGCAAACTGCACCCCCACCTTTCCATCTTCCGTCTCCACGGTAACCTCCGAGCCTTCTTGGCTTTTAATTTTCCCTTTGACGTACTCCTGCTTTGCGTGAGGAACGAAGACGGCCGTTTTGGCATCGAATGGCATGTTCTGGGCTGCGATCCTTTCCCGCTCTGATTTGCGGAGGTATGGAGCTGCCACTCCAAACTCTGCCATCTCTGCATCACTCATCCTGTCAAACCTCATTTCAGGACAATCTAATACAGAAAAGTTTAAAGTCAACTCATGTTGGAGGGAAAGGAGACATTATACTGCACTTTCATACCTACTGGAGACCAAATAAAGTCACAGGATTCTTGAATCAAACCACGAAATGTATCCAAAAACTTCACATCCACCCACCCTGAACAGGGTTTGTCAGCTTTTATAAGTGATGCTCTGTTCTGGTCTTCCTAAATTTGGAGACGTTGGTTCAACGCCGCCTTGAACATGATGACTATTTCAGTCTTGTGTTTTGAACTGGCTATGTTTAGCTGTACTGTGTCCTTTTTCAGCGGTTTCTATTGTAATCTTTCAGACTGTCCAATAAAAAGCAATGAATGCTAAAGACAACAGCTTAGAGGGCTTACGGTCCCGACACGGCACGCCTCATTTTCTGGGATCAGGGAAGATTAGATCGCTTTGAGCATCGCTGAAATTTTGGCGTTGGCTGTCTGGAGAGCAGAGCGTTTGAGTTCATGTTGGAAGCAACCAGAGTTGAATATTTAGAAAAGTTCACACAGAGTTCTGCCTCTTTTAACTCACATTTATTAAATATCTACACGTATTTGTCATAAAAGATTATTTTTATTCATCTTCATCCCTCTGTTGGTGTGTAGTTGAATCTGTGGATATCAGTTGCTTCCATAGTTGAAGCAAAGTTAAAACTTTGTCCTTTTCTTGGGCTTGTCTGTTATTTATCATCTTTCTAACAGCAAATTTGGCCAAACAACAATCGAGATCAATAATGGAGATGATCAATACAAGGCAGGGAATTATCAGGCTAATCTCTGGTGCAAGAAAACAGCAAAAAAGAAGAAGAAAGGGAACAACATTACATGCCATATAACATATTTTCATGGTATATTTATTACAGTTGATGAGGCGGTGTAGGTGCACTGATGCCCTCTTGCAATGTGTTCATATATTCAAATACAGATAGGTTTATTGTGTTGTATTATTTTTATATCTTCCTAAAACTCCACCTGATATATGACAATAAAGATAAAGAGTAAACACCTAAAAGTACCAAGTAGGAAAGACATCAGCAATGATCTTAAAGAAGCAAATGTTGCAGCTCATCATTTTGGAAAAGGTCATAAGATTCTTTCCAAACTACTTCGAGTCCGCAATTTCACATTAAGAAAGTTTTTATTTTTGAAGCCTTCATTTTAATTTTCCAGACAATGAAAAAACAAATGGAAAACATCCAAGACAGCTCAGTTAGCATGTTTTTTTGTTTAATTTAGCACGTTAGCATCATGACGGTCCAGGTGGAAGAGCTTGTTTGGAAGATGCTAAATGTCTTTGAGCTCCATTTGAGTCCAATAAGTGCTGAGAATTGTGGAATTTAGTCGCAAATTTTAGTGATTCTTTAACTTTCCTCCAGATATTTATGCATGCAGAGGTGTCCTAAATCCAGAAAGATGTTTGGTCTTTGTTTTCGTAGTGAGGAACTTTGTTACTTACAGGTGCTTTGGAGTCATTCTTAGAAGTGTGATAAATAAAGCAGAAACTTTTATAAATCACAAACCACAAAACCTCTGGAGCACGTTCCTTTGGATAAACCACATCACCTTGCACTAAAGCTTCTTTAATCCTTCACAAAAAGCACTGCAGGTGGGATCATTTTTTATCTGCAATGAATAACTGAGTCACTTATTTCATCATTAACAGGATAGTTTTCCTGCGTCAGGGCGAGCTGTGCACACCACCGTGTCTTTAAATACCATGGGTTACAAACATTTTCCTACTTTCTCACCACCTTAATCAGCTGTTTTATTAAAACTATTTGTCCAATCTGCATCAGTAAAATGTGAAAGCAGCAACTGTTTTTACAGAAAATGACTGAAATGCAAATTATGAAGTTGTTAAAATGATGCATGGTGAAAATAAGACACTAGTCTCTTCAGAAATGAAATGTTCACTCTTTCTTACATAATGGAGGATTCTCTTTATTCCATAATTGTCCAAATGTGTCCAAAAGATGTCTGGTTTGGATCATATGTGGGCCAGTTTCGCATTGTACCAGCTCACAACTGAACCGTTCTGCTATGTCAAAAACGTGGTCTGTATTGCTGAAATAAACAAGAACTCCTGTAAAAAGACATAATCTGGATTTCAGTTCAAGTTTCTGTATATATGATTTATTATTAATACCTTCACACTGCATCCTGTACAAACCAAATGTTGCCCATAAACTTTTCTATGTATGAACAGATGCACTGAACCTTGTGTTTTGCAATTCTTCCTCCTTAAAGGAGAAAAAAAGCAACTGTGTGAGCTACGTGGATATTCTGACTGGCAGTCTGTCACAGACAGTCTAATTGGTGCAGATTTAAAAACTCTCCAAATGTCACTGGAAGGCTTTGAGACAGCTGCTGTTATAATTGACTTTAAGGAGGCAAATGCGTCCAGATCAGTGAGGGGACGCCGATGTCGGCATCCCCCCCACCCCTCTAAATGTCCACAAATATCCATGAACAATAAGTTAGGCTGTGAAGAGGCCACCAGATTTGAACCAAATGATTTCAGGACCTCTTGTGTTCAACCGAGACCAACAAAACGCAGGACACGTGTAGAAAAAACTGCATCAAATCATGTTGTCACCAAGCAAATGGGTGCATTTTATTTATGATACACAAGTAATGTTTGGGCCAACACATCATGCTAGAAACTGTAGCTGATGATGCCTGAAGGCATCACAACATCACCATCAACCCTAATGCAGCTGTTCTACATTTTACTGCTTTTAGAACTGAAAAGGCTGAAACTGGGTGAATAGCGCCTGACAGCATGTTTTAGCTGAAACAATGAGCTAAATGACATGCTTGGTGCTTTTTAGTGAACTAAGTAAGGGATTATGCCCGACGAGGTGTCCAGTATAACAAAATAATGGACGATGCAGAGTGTGATGCGTCCGCAAAGTCCATTCATTTCTGATAATGGACACCTTGAAGGACATTATCCCGCTTGCACTGCAAAAACTAAACTCTAAGATAACTATTCTTACTAAATAGGTTTTTTCAAGATTTTTTTAACTTGTTTTAGGAATTCTGGACAAGTTAAATGTTCCTTGAAATAAGATAAATTATCTGTCAACAGAACAAGAACATTTTTCTTATTTCAAGGAAAATTAACCTAATTTTTGTAGTTTTTTGTCTTGTTTTTTAAAGACAGTTTTTGTAGTGTGGTCACTTGCGAAAGAAATAAATATTAAATCAATGATCTATTATTTACCATTAAAACCTTTTCACAAGAACCGGCTGAGGGACTATTTAACATCTGTTGCTGGGACATGTTGCCAAGGTAACCGGTTCTGGCTACAGAACCTGCAGCTGAACTGATTTATCTTAACTTATGTACTCAGTTACTGTTGCCACGGTTACCAACTTGCATTGGAGCGGGCACAATAATTTAGAGCAGTTAGGCTATCTGACCGAAACTGTTTTCAAGGTGTCCCGTAACATTTTTTAACAGACACTTGCAGCCAATCAGAATCGAGTGTTCACCCAGAGAGAGATTTAAAAAGTTTTAAAAGTAGCAAATGGATCATAAAAATACAACCTGACTTTTAAAATGAGTGGAAGTAAACAGAATAAAGAAAAATAATTTAAACACAGATCAATTTGTTCCACTTTGGGAGCTCGATGCGACAGCGATCAGGGCTTAAAGACCGATCTTCTCCAAGAGCGAACGTGATGTCTGGGCAGGGAGCTGAACGACTGCTGTGTTTGCTTTTCTAATCCCCGCTCTAAAGCAACAGGTGTGCAGGCGGGAAGGATATTATTAAATCAATACGCGCTGGTGGCGAGATCAGAGCCTCCCTTTGTAGTTAAATATAAATATATAATAATGACAGATTCTTTTCTAAATGGGAAAGATTTAAGTGATACTGGAAGTCATCAGTATCCTCCAGTGAGTGGTGAGGTCTGTCTGAAAGCACTTTCCCACCATGGAGATGTCCTCAGTCTCACTGGACTCTGAGATTAATGAACCAGCAGATGATCAAACAGAAAGAGATTTTCTTTCCAATGTCAGACCCGATTGTGTGAAAACTTAATGTAATATTTTGAACAGAACATGATTACAGTGGAGTTAAAAAGCTTCTCAGTGAACACCCGGTTCCTTCTTCACCGTGTTGAGGATGTAAAACATTCATTATTAGATCTCAGATGCTGCAAAGCTGATTGCACAACAGACTTCTAGATCCGCAACATCATGCTGAAGACACTGAATGATCTCAGCTTCTTTAAGCACGCAGCTCTCTGCAGATGTTGCATTTACATTCTCGTCTGTTGTCAGGCTGAACGCCAACGTACTTGTATTCCTCCACTACTTCCAGGATGAAAAGCTGTTTCCTTCTGACATTAATCATCTCATTATTTTGTTTCCAGATGAGGTTTCTACACCATCTCATAAGATCAGTCTGTCCTCAGCTTCTTGTCCATCACTGACACAGCCCCCAGCTGCAAAGTAATCAGATTATTTCTGATGCCTGAGTATTTAAGGCGTCCAATCAGAGTCCCGCGTTGCTCCAGTGTTATGTTTTACAATTCAGACAGTAATAAGACTTGAGAACTGTTTTGCAGATTACACGGAGCTGAGAGATATTAGATATGGTGAAGGGTGAGTAAATGTCTTTCATTTCAGGATCATGATGTCCAACGTTAGACTGAGGAAATATAGAAAAAGATTTCCTCTTTCAGACTCACAATGTTTTGACTGAGTGTGCAAAATGTACAAATATAGTTTTAAATAATTTAATATAAACAGGATATTGTAAACACACCTTTATCTTTGTTTTAAAAACACCATCAAATGAATAAGCATAATGATTTAATGGATGACGACAGTTCTGTTTTCCTGAGGATCCTCTGATGTTAAACAATCACTAATTTTTCTTTTGATGGATTGAGCCTTGAGGTCGTGCAGACTTCAGCGATGACGGTTTAAACCAGGGATGGTTTAAATCCGGTGCTGGAGAACTACCACCCATGCGTCCCTGCTCCAACACACTTGATTCAATTAGCTGAATTCCCACTTCCTATCATCCAGCTCTGCAGAGGTCTGGTAACGAGCCGTTCATTTGAATCCAGTGTGTTGGAGATAAGTTCCACCTAAAAGTTGCAGGATGGAAGATCTGGAGGCCTGAACTTGGGCACGTCTGATCTCACAGCACGCGTCAAAGCAGGCGGAAATTTCTGGGTGCTGATTTTGAGGCCAATGAGGAGATGGAAATAGTTGCAGTTCATCCGTCACCGCTAGATGGATGGGTGCAAGAGAGAGCAATGCCCATAGACTCCCGTGTTAAAATGTCAGATTCACAGCTGAAATAAACATGTTTACACAGTGGCTCCAAAAACTTTTTTTGATTTATTTACCGTCATGACCAATGAATCTGTTTAGATTTTATTTTAATCTTAAATTTAGAGGCGTGTCCGTTTGATTGATGTGTGTTAGAGCGCTATCACTGGTTACAGCTGCGTACTTCCTGCTGGCTCCACCATGACGGAGCCCTCTCAGCTCCACCTTTTCATCCATTTTAGAATTTTACAGTGAAGACGAAACACCAAGATGGCGACGGTAGGACCCGTCTATGGGCTTCAAATCCGCTCTTCAGAAACCTATGGGTAACATCTCATACACTCTGTCCAGCAGTTATATATCCAGTCTATGGTCAACAGCCATCTAATGGGGTATAATTCATAATCTCACCACTGGAGGTCTCCAGAGTTTCATCCTCATCTGTGTGTGGATGTAAACCGGAAGCACTTCTCTGTTAATGAAGAATCATTTCTCCTTATGTTTCAGTGTGTAGCATAATTATGTTTTAACTCTTTAATTACTGATGCAAACTGAACTAAATGAGATATTTTTGCTTTGGTGTTGTATATGGTGAAATATGATGCGTGACACACCATGATGCTTAATTTTATAGTTTGTAATGGAGGATTTGGACAACATGGATTTAGAGTGAGGCAGATGCTGAGAAAACCTCTGCAGAGGGTTTGCCTTATTAAAGCTCATCCTGCAGCCTCCAGGAACTCTGAGTCCAGGATGTTTTCCTGACATCAATTTCAAGCTCACAGACTCAAAGAGGAGAAGAAAGAGATGAGGACTGATGTATTAAAAAATAAGAGATTCCTGACATCATCAGACCGCTGACAGTAATGTAACTGCATACAAAAAGCTTGTCTTCATGTGATAGCGTATGAAAATAGAGGCCAGTATTAAACAGCAGCTGAACACACACAGTCTGTCAGTCCATGTTGGTGTTATGGAGCTGCAGCTCACTTCGCCTTTTTGTACTTCCTCATGTGAGCTGCTATCGAGGTGGTGATCTCCACGCTTTTTTTGTTCTGTCCAAAGTACTCCACAAACTCTCCGTCAGGTCCCACAAGGTACATGATGATCGTGTGGTCGACCTACGGGCGACAGGAGGCCTAGTTAATGGTCTTTACAACATTTTCATTCTTATACAGCCACTTTTAACTCACGATGTAGTCGTTGTCTTCATCCTTTGGACCCTGGCTGTAGTACACTCTGTAGGCCCGGGAAACCTGCTCGATCTGTGGCGTCGTCCCAGTCAGACCAATCAGCTTTGGGGAAAACTCTGCAAAGGATCAACAAAGCGCAAAGTTTGATTTTTTTATATCTGGTTTCCTTTTCATGTGACATTAAGTTTTAGACTTTGGTTTAAGTTAGTTTTTATTTCCACTTAACCTCCTCCTGAATACAACAGGCAGCATGACATTCTTGCAGTACCGAAGCTCTCTGCGGACACCAGGAGGCAGCAATGCTAACATTTAGCGTAGCAACATGACGGGAAGAAACTCAGCTTAGACTCTACAAAGCACCGGCATCAAAGCAAGCACACTTCCAACACAAAAGTAGTTTCATGACAAAAAAAATCACCGTCCATTCCAGAGCTTCTGATCATTTCTCCTTACATACAGCGTGTCATATGACAGCAGAGACTCTGCTGGTTGGAAAAATGTCAGTCTCATCAGGATGGGACACAAACTCAGCAAGCTAGCAGCCAGAATCAGAAATCATGTTTTACTGAGGTTGTGGTGAAAAGTTTAATTCCAGCACTAAAAACGCTGTTGATGTGTCTCCTGTGACTCTGAATTTGTTTTAAATTAATCATGGTGGTCCTGCTCGTTTTCATGAAGATGGAGGTTTCCTAGTGAAGTAAACACGCTTGTTATTAAACTATCTTGGGCTTCACTTCGATTATGGATCTTTATGGCGTTTCAAGAAAACTTTATTGATCACAAACAGGCCAACTCATTAATACTGGTCAATACCATTTTTCCTTCTTTTTTTTTTTTTTAAAAAAAAAATCTATGATTTTTTTTAAATACATATGCTCTTTATAAGACTTAAACACCATTAATGACAGAAACTTTGTAATTGCCGCTGCACCTCAATCAATCATCAAATCCTCACTTTTATTAATGACAACCATCATCGCAACAGCTAACAACTTAATTCAGACAGGACCGTAATTAGAGGAGACAGAGGAGGACATCAGAAAATGTCCCCAAACACCTGTTCTGGAAAGATCTGCAGCTGTTTGGGGACATGAATTTATGTCCCGCATTCTCCTTCTGACCAGGTGTCCATCATTAACATGGGCCGATGTCATCCTGAGATATTTACCTGCGTAACCCCCCCCCCTACTAAACCTCTGGAAACCTGCTCAGAAACACTGGAAACAAATCCGACTTACCACTGGCAACGTGGACCAAATTAGCAAACCGGTGCAGGGACCAAACAGCTTGTCAAACAGAATGAAATCATTTAATAAAGAAGAGAAATGTGATTTATGCACCTTTGACATACGCAGCCATGGCTTCTGGTGTGTCCCTGTCAGGATCGATAGTGATGAGGATGGGCGTCAGGTTCGGCAGAGACTTTATTTTATCTGCAGAGTCAAACACAAACCAGACGAGTATTTAATTTAATCTGGAATGACTGTAAATGGTTGTGCATTCGAAAAAAAAGGTTTATCACCTATTTCATCCACCACTTCAATCATTTTCTCCAGCTCATCGGGACAGATGTCGGGGCAATGGGTGAACCCGAAGTAGATGAGGATCCACTGACCGAGGAAGTCCTCGCTCTTAGTGGGCTTGTTGTTGTGATCCACCAGCGAGAACGGACCGCCGAGCGCCGGACGGCCGATGGATTTGGTCCGTTCTTTTTCAAGCACTGCAAAGAGAAACACAATTTCACACTTGTCATTGCAGCATAGGAAGATAAACGCACCAGACAGAAAAACACCTACTTTCTTCCTTTTCCCTCTTGAAATATTTCATCCCTCCGAGCAAAGCCCCTCCGATAGCAAACGTTATAGCTAACGATTTCCATGTCACAGGCTGTAACAGCAAGAAAACAATGTTCAGTTTGTAAGATCATCCACCTTAAAACTTATACTTCTAAAAAACATTTACATGTATTTGGATACTTTTTTAATGGTGTTGGTCTTTGTAATTGTTTTTTGTTTTATGTGATGTTCACTTAACAAATAAATAAAAATAATAAACTTACCCCTGACTTCTTAGACTTATCTCCTGATGATGGAGGAGGAGGTAATGAGGAAAAAGCTCGTGAGTAGTGTACATTCAGCCATTGTGTGGATCTGCAGGTGTGTGCCTTATTTACCTTCACCTGTTTACACGAAAAGGTAATACCATCATAGTTAAAAACAGAAATATTTCACATACAAAACAATTAATATGTTTAAACTTAAATAGTTATGACCATTGATGCATGTAAAATAACAGAGCTACAATAAAAGATTATTAAAACGTCCATCTCGTTAAATATAGCGCGGAATATTATAGTAGTATTTCTAGATAAAGTTAATATGTCATAAGTGCCTTAATTTTCATAAATGTTAGAGAAACCAAAGAAAACACTAAATTTCCTCCTTTCTAAATCGAGTTTTGAATGCACTTGACATGCGCAGCTACTAGCTTTGACCTACCAGGTAGCAGTGAACACTGCGCGGTGACAGCGTGCGTGTCAGTCCATTTTCTCTCTGGAAAGCGGTGTGTGTCAGTCTAACGGCTTGATTCTGCAGGACTTTACTGTTCAACAAACGGCAACCCAGACTGTGACATAAAACACTCATGGCCATGTTTGTTTAGACCTTGACTGAACCGCTTCCGCAACGAGGAAGCGGCTACAAGTTTCATAAAAAGTGACAAGGGGGGACAAGCGGCGCACTAGTTACTGTTCTCTGGTCAGCTGTTCTGGTTGCCTTAAAACATTATATATTACAGCGGCTAGGCTTAAACTGAATAGGCTGATCTGAGATCGGTTGTGAGCAGACACTAGTTAGCGAGGAAATGACGTAACAACTTCTTCTTTAGTTTGAATATCACATGTGTTCTCTGCTGCCACCTACAGGGCGCAAGCGTATAATAGGTGAATAAAAAGCAAAGCTTAGATTTTTATGAATCATAGTGTTTATTGCATTTTACAACATTTACATTTCTTTACGTCTTTTAGAAAAATATTATAATTCCAAACTAATTTCAATACTGAGAAAATACAGTTAATAATTATGACTGGAAGCACTTTTCCATACATGGTATTACAAAAGGTAGCTTTTTCAAATTCAGTTAAAAAAACATTAAGATTTGAAATCAGAGACAAGAGAAAGAAAGATATGTTTAAATAGCAGTTTTACAATGGGAAGGCCAGTTTTCTCTTAGCTCCTCATTGATGTAGTAGTAAAGCCAGGCGACAAAGGGGAAACCTGCGATGGCAGCAGCCGTGACGACTCGCAACATCCCTACAGGAGCTCTAAAAGACAAGAGTCAGATTATTAAAACAAAGACTGCTTGAGGTTCTATTTTATCAAGAGGATAAATAACTAAGTAATAAAATTAGTGCTGAAGTTGGAACACACATTACCTTCCAGAGTGGCGACACAACAGAAGCCAAACAGACGTCAGCATGAGACCAGAAAACTCTCTGAAAGAAGGAAAAAATCTGGTTAAACTTTATTAAATTGTCCTTTTACATCTGACATTCAAGCATGGTGTTGCTTAAATCTGCAAAGAGCTGTTGTCTGAATGGGGAGCAGATGTTGCTCTAAAACCTCCATGTGGAAGCTGCCCACTTCTGCACTAATACAACCCCATACCATCAGAGATACAAGCGTTTCAACTGTCCAGTGAAAACAAGCTGGACGTGTCCTCTCCTCTTCCGTTGGACGAACACAGTGTTCATTTAGAATAAAAGGTCAAATTAGGATAAAACTGATCACAGAACAGTTTTCCATTTAGCCTCAGATCATTTCAAATGAGCTTTGGTTCAGAGAAGACAGCGTTGTTTCTGCACTTTTCATTGTCTCATACATACAGATTCCTTCAAATGATCTGAATCTTTGATGACATCAAACACTGAAGATGGTGAAATTTAGTCTTTCAGCAGCTTTTTCTTCAATTGTTCCACAGTTTTAGCTTATTCTGCCTATTGACCTTTACATAAAGACAATCTGCCTCTATGAAATGCTCTTTTTATATCCAGTTGTGTCCCCAGTTCAACCAATTAGTTGTCAAACTCTCCTTTTCCACATTTTTACAGATGTCTTGCTGCCATTGAATTCAAAACGAGCTCATATTTTCTATGACATGTTAAAATATCTCATTCTCAATATAAGGGATATAAAAAGTACTTAGGAATTCTAAAGCTAAATATAATGTAGCATCTTTATTCTACAACTGCAAAACTTGCTTTCAGGAATAAATTAGATGTGGCGTACCTGCCCTCCTCCTGCTGGAGGATGTCCGGGACTCTCTGTGTGTAGAGTTTCCATCCCAACATCGATATAACAGCGGTGGAAATCATGACATGGAGATCAGCGACACGCCTCCAGGGTAAAGTCTCTGCAATGAGAAGCCAAACAATACAATAGAAAAAGGTTCAAATGTGAAAATTTTGTGGTCTGTACTCAGCTGTACTGTCCAAGTTACTGCCACTAGGTGGCGCCATCAATACAGGAAAACTGTCAGTGCAGAGGTCAGCAGATGTTCAAAAATTAGCAAAACAGGAAAGAGCTTGACCATAAGTTCCTATGTTCACTGTGCTTTCATAGGAGATTGATTTCAATGCATTTTCTACATGAAGGCAGTTATCTGTCGCTAATCACCCACGTTTCTCTGCCTACCTGTCACATGAGGTTCCCAGCCAATTAATGCACACAGGACTGCAGGAACACCATAACCCGCCTGAAATATTCACATAAAACCAATAAGTAAAGCCACTGAAAGTTTTTAAAAACTATTCTACAAAAAGAGAGTATTCTTACAATCCATAAGCCTGCGTCTGGATCGTTGATCTGCAGTGAGAGTAGTCACCGCACAGTTATTGACCTCAACTTAGAGCTGTGCACAACAAACACTTTTTTTAACAAATGAAGCACTCACCTGCACGTATGAAGCCAGAAAGAAGAACAAAGACATTAAAACATTACAGGTTTTCCATACAACAAGAAACCATGGCGGTGTCCTCTTCTCGTTATCAACTTTTCCCATCGTTGCTGACAGACCTCCCCGCCCGGCAGTTCGGGACGTTCCGTCACAAGTAAGCAATCGCACACAGCCGGTCCTGCCCGTCCTGCTAGCACGATAAAACAACGAGGGTTTGCTCGATATTTACCTTGTCAGCCGGGAGTTGGTTGGGTACCAAATAGGTTATCAATGTAAATTAATGGCACAGTGACTGGAGTACCATATTAAAACAGAGAGCAGTATTTTGTACAAGAAAAGAAAACACATATTAGGCGATATGAATTCTATAAAACGTAGTAAGCGTGAAAATCGGTCTTCTCTGGACGCCTCGATTAACAAAACAAACACACATTCACCGAAACTGAAGCCTGAAAGATGGGATATTACTTCTGGTAGTGGTTTTCAAAATAATAACATGATAAACCTAAGTTGTTATTATTATTGTTAACCAATCCTAGTTCTTAAAACGATTACTTTCCTCCCTCTTTCCGAAATTCTGATATCTAGAATTTGATTTTTTGTCGAGATGATACGAATGCTGCTTCAAATAAAAGCTATCTATCTATCTATCTATCTATCTATCTATCTATCTATCTATCTATCTATCTATCTATCTATCTATCTATC
>JBAMHX010000023.1:21884666-21904016 GCA_037177515.1 Pseudomugil tenellus
CTGGAAAATTAGGCAACAATCACTGAAATGGATGCACTAAAACACCCGCTCTGTCCGATATGCAGCGTGTGTGTTGTTAACGCGCAGCAGACCGACACACTCAGTCAGCTCTTTTCAGCCTCAAATGTCCATACAGGATTCAGATCAGGTCTCCAAAAAGGAACAAATATATAACTTATATTTTATATACACACACATTCTTCATACTCACCCAAAGAGTCAATCCTTTACTTCCATTGTGGTCCTTTAGCAGGAACCTAAGGAAGATCGTAACTCCGGAGGAAGCATAGCGAGTCGTTTGCACTGTAGTATAAAACTTCATGAACATGCCTAAAAAAGGAAAAAAAAATATCCATCCAGCGATTTGTAAGCTTTCAATGTTTCGCTGTATATAACCCAGCAGTGTTTCTAAATATTTCCAGATGTGGCCATACTGCACAAGCGGCCACTTCGACATATTGTCCCACTGCTTTTAGTCCATTTCAAACAGACCAGGCAACAAAACACCACGTACATACAACTTCTGTTTGTATCTTTCACGATCCCTGTCCGATAAACGGTCAAGATGTTTCTCTTTTGCTTTTAAGTGAGTTGATTTTTGCCTCTTTGCAAGTTCCATCGTGTAAACACTACGAGTTACGCAGGTTACGGCCGACAGCTAGTGCGCATGAACGGGATTAACCAAATGAAAACAACAATCACGGTATCTATAGCAAAGCTTTTATCTGGATGTGTTCTGCAGTCCCCGAATGTAAAGCAACACTACACAAGTTTGAACCTTTAAACTTTTGTTGGTGCGCTTTTGATCTTTAATCATCCTGAAATCAGCACTGCAATGCAGCATCCTGCAAAATGAGATTCTTTAACATCTGGTTTTTAAAAACTGTGCCAACATTAATGACCAGTATTCATTTCAAGTTATTTTCCGGCTGTTAGTGTACGGATGTCGGGAGGAAGAGGAAGAAGAGGGGCGTTTGGGCAAATGACAGTGATACATTTTTATCAAGGCTGTCAAAATTAAACTGTTATGGCTGAGTCTGAAATTGGTACCTTATGTTTTTTTCAACACATAAATAATTAAGTTACTTTAGTACATGATATAAAAAAATCAGATTTTTGGCATTAGAATCAGTGTTAGAATCGGGTACCTCTTCATCGTAGTGAACCAAATCCAGTAAAAGCAACTTTATTCGCTCTATTTATGGAAATCCTTGCAGTTTTCCAGAGGTGGAGCTGGGAGCGTGAAGTGGACGATTAACGTCTATTAAACTCAGAGTTGCCTGTAAGCTGAGAGCTGATGAAACGAAATTTTGAGCTCATTCCGTTTTCCATGAAGAATCTGTTCAGATTGCTTCAACTCGACGCCCTTTTATTGATCATTTTATCATCTTCAGATGTTCTTAGTTGGACCGTTAACTTCCAGGATGGTTTGACCAGTCACAAATTCATTCACTCATCGTGGCGGGCTCATCGTGGCGGGCTCATGGGGGCGGGCTCGTCGTGGCGGGCTCATCGTGGCGGGCTCGTCGTGGCGGGCTCATCGTGGCGGGCTCATGGGAGCGGGCTTGTCGTGGCGGGCTCATCGTGGCGGGCTCGTCGTGGCGGGATCATGGTGGCGGGCTCATTGAGGTTATTTTCTCTCGCAGAGTTACATCAGCTTGGAGGCGTGGGGGTGGTGACTTCCTCTCTCCCAGCAGTTTCCATTCTAAATTTGGTTAAGCACTGTCACGATCCAGCTGTACGACACATGAAACGCATGAGATTGCACGCAAACCCTCCTCCATGCTTCATTCATGACTCGAAGCGAGCCGGCCGGGGGCTTCCTGCGCCGGTGAGCTCAGGGTGCAGGAATCCCAGCACCCGTTTCTTGTTTCCAGCTGGCACACACACCTGGTGTGTGATGGCGGTGTAGCTGGTTACTGCTGCGCTCAGTGACGTCGAGCAGCTGACCCCTGTACAGCTGGGAGGCGGACTTATTGTTTAGATATGTGCGCGCTACAAACGCCTCAGGCTGCAGCGAGGTGTTGATTTTACAGAAGCTGTCGCTCTGCTGCTAAAGTCTTCCTGGAAGTTTGCTCAATTCTCTTTTTCTTGTTTTTTTGGTCTGAACACACTTTGAGATGATAGAAACCAGTAATTCACAACCAATATAAACATTTGCCGTCCTTTAAAATGTGTTTTAATGAGGAAGGCTGATTGACTGAGCTAATAAATATTGCTAGCATCTAACCATTAAGGTTGCATGTCAAGAGCATAACCTCAAAATTTTAAACATGTTTATTTTGCAGAAATAACTGCGTAAAGATTAAGTTTGAAAGAAACTGATTGGTAGAAATGATCTAGTTCTGCTGTGGGTTCCATAAGATGTTTAAAAGATGTAAAGAATGAGTTATCAATAAACTACGACCACACCTGAGCTAAAAGGACTCTTCAGTATTCATATGTCATGACCTGGTGTTATCTGTATGGTGTATGATCCTGATGGATTAAAGGGGGCATAAAAGAAAGGAATGAAAAGGGATCCACCTTCGCTGCAGAGATTCACGCTGTAGGACACCATCTCTGGTACTCAGAACCCGCCTGCCCTGCATTTTCTAGAGGTTTTCAACTCAAACACACCTGCTTCAGATTAACTGAGAAACTCTGTTCATGTTGTAGCCAGAAATACAGAAAATTCTAAAACCCCCAGGAAAGAAGTTCTGTAAAAACACAGGACTGATATACTGCTCCCACCCCCCACAATAAAACAGAAAAAAAGAAGCCAGTAGTTCATACAATCTGCACATAACCGTGAGAATAAGAAACAAGTTTCTCACTATTTGCAGAGAATAACAAGCTTTCTGGTTTGCATATAAGCAGAATAAAGTTTGGTGCTTAGACGGTGAAATAATGCTAAATTAGATGAAATATGAAACCGTAAAGACCTGAAGTCTCGATGCTGATGAAGATGTGGAGGAAGTGTGTTGTGCAGTCTAGAAGAAAAAGAACATCAGATGTGAGATTTAAAAAAGCTGAGAAATAGACGGACTGACCGCAAGACAATCATGTGGAAGGTTTGATGGACTCAAAGAAAGAGACTAAACGAGACACATGTAAGGACAGAAGAGTACATAGATGATGGCAGGACCTTTGGAGATGAGCTTCAGTCTTTCTGTTAAAACATTTAGCCAAAGGTTCCTGATTCTCACACCTGAAAGTGCCTTTCAGACAGAACTCCTACATGTTGCATCTTTCTTTTCACGTTTAACGCATTTATTTTCTGACGAAACGAGTGAAAAGATGCAGAAAGTTGCAGATATTTAATGTTGGACTCAGCAGGTGGAAGCAGCTTCATGCAGCTGCGTAAATCTGCAGCTCACACTGTCGCACTCTGCTGGGTGACATCAGCATCTAATTCCGGCCTGCAAATGGGCCAGCGAGGTGCTTCCTCCTCTCTGCAGCACTGCAGCTCTTCTGACACACTTACCTGCGTAGGCTCTGCGGCGTGGTCATGAAGCACGCGACCCGTGCGAGCTGCAGCGCTGACGGCATCCTTTTGGGCAGGTGGAAACCTGTCCAAAGGAGATGATGAGCAGCGTTGCGTTTTCTCAGGGGGGGTTGTTTTTCTGGCCCAGGTAGGCGTTTGACAACACCTGTTTTTTGTTTTTTGTCCTCACTAAAAACATTCAAGACAAAGTTGGTTCAAGGAGAAAACATGAGAGGTGATGTAGAAAGTGTTTTCCTCTTGTTTATACTCGTCTTTCTGTCTTCAGCCGGAGAGGATAGACCCGAGTGCATCCAGGCAAGGCTACGATGTGCGCTCCGATGTCTGGAGTCTGGGCATCACACTGGTGAGTTTTAACTCTGTAAATTAGAGTTACTGCAGCAAGAAAAGCAACTAAAACAAAGTTCAGGTCCTCAAACAGCAGCTTTTTTAATGAATCCATCTGATATAAACAGAACTTAACTTTGTGCGTCATCTGTAGAGCATCCAGATCAAACCTCCTGCAGCTTAACACCTCGCCCACCCTGCAGTGTCAGAACTGCAGTAAATGTGTCCAAGATGCTGAGAATAAGTGAACATAAACACATTTTTAGTCATCCACTCTTGTGTGTGAAATGCTTGGTGCAGAAGAAGACGATATGTAGACGGACGGACAGTTTGGTTCGTCTCCTGCGTTTGTTCTGCACCTAGTTAGGTGTTTGGATGCTTGTAAATAACTTTTATAGCAATGCTAATGTTAGCAACCAGTGTTTTAAGCGTGAACTCTGAACTAGTGTATGATCGGACATAACCATGGAAACAGAACCTAAGGGAGCAGAAATGGGTCTTTTAAGGAAAATCCTGATTCTACAGTGTAAATATCGTCATTGCGACGGCATTATGCAATGAAAATGAACTCAAGAACACGCATACATGATAGAAATGCTTTTCAAAAAGTGATAAATGATACTGATGAGTGAATTAAACAATAAAATAATCAAATATATATTTTTAAATTATTAAATAATTAAACTAAAGATTAATACAAGGTTAATTATTTTTATTAAATTGGGAAGTAGAAAAATCTACTTTCTAAAAGTAATATGATAAATACAATAAAATATAATGTGCTATAAACCAGGAAATGTAGAAACAATCTCGTCGTCAGCGGCAGCATCCGATTGGCTGCCATGATCATGTGACACAAGGAAAACACTGTTTTTGGGCTTCACAAGTAGTTTTATTGCCCCAAACTCACAGAGGTAGAAGCAAATGGTACATTTAGTCTCAGCAATGTGGCGTCTCCATGCGTCTATAAAACACTCAATCTGATATTTTACCATCAGAACATCCTACATGTCTAATATTATTTGCATCCTCTCTGCGTTTTTCAGTATGAACTGGCTACCGGACGCTTTCCTTACCCAAAATGGAACAGTGTGTTTGACCAGTTGACCCAGGTGGTGAGAGGAGACCCCCCACAGCTCAGCAACTCTGAGGAGAGGCGTTTCTCCCCCAAATTCATCTCCTTCGTAAACTTGTGGTGAGGAAACGACTCCTGTTCATTTGTGTTATGCTGCCCCCCGCTGGACAGAAACGTGAACTGCACCATGTCTTCTCTCTTCCGCAGCCTTACTAAGGATGAATCAAAGAGGCCAAAGTACAGAGAGCTACTGGTGAGTTGACATGAAGCAAACACTCACATGTTTTTAGAGTTTATGCTGATTTGTCTCTTTTTCAATCCGCTCCAGAGAGACCCGTTCATTCTGATGTACGAGGAGCGCTCGGTCGACGTAGCCGGTTACGTCTGCAGGATCCTGGATCAGATGCCAGCTTCTCCCAGCTCCCCCATGTATATGGACTGATACCAGGGCAAACCAAAAACACACCAGTCAGTCTACATTCTGCTACAACGAAGAAAAAAGTGAAAAAAAGTAATCAAAAACCAATCCTCTGTAAATTAGCTTGGTTCCCTTATTGCTGTAATAAGAAATGTAAAGCCTAAAAGATAAGCTCCACTTGGACTAAAAGTGGATTTCGTTTCAGTCTGTATGGTATATTAACACACTTCTGATTCTCTCTTGTTCACATGCACTCAGACACTCGAGTATAAAAGCAGCTGAATCAATCAGTCGTGACTCATCGTGGCGAGGACGCATCTCTGTGTTTTAGTAAGAAAAATAACCTGGAACTTGTATTTATAGAACCAAAATCAAAGTGGAGTGTTTTATCTGGAGACTCTTCATACTGGAATCATCCTCTCTGTAAATCGTTCCAACTCTTCCACGTGCGTGAATGAAAGCATTGTGTTTGGTATCGTCATGGAAACGTGCTTCTCTGGGTGTTAAGGGGTTTTAAATCATCGCTGGAGAAAGTCATGTTAGAGCTTCACTGCAGTCCAGTCACTGCAGATGAATGAATAAAGGAAGAGAAACAGAAACGGTGTTCTGGCTGTGTTTTTTGTGCTTCTGAAGATGACGAACCTCTGAAGGAAAGTGGTTGACATTTGGTGTGTAAATTTATCTTTATCTAAATGGATTCAGATCAGCTATCCAAAAAAAAAACACTTTTATTTTGGAATAACATCATCATATGCAGATTGAGCAATGTCCAAGAACTGTATGATTAAGACTAAACCTAAAAAGAATAATTTACATGTATGTCTTTACTTTTGTTCCAGCTTGGTTGATGCAGTTCTGATGTTTCCAACAGATGTAGGATTTATTCAAATTCACCTGAAAGTCCAGATGTTTCCTAACAAAATGTAAGGACACACCAGTGGAAGTCTCTGCTTTTGGGTTGTGCCCATAAACAGTTTATATAATCTATGTATACAGAGAAACTACAGAAAACAAGAGCTGCATCTGAGACTTTCCAGCTACAGTTAGCATGTTATGTGTTAAAGTTCCAGAGCGAGATGGCTGATGCCGTCACATGCAAAAAGACAAAAATCTCAAACGCAGCAGCATTTCTACAAAGAACGACTTGGAAAAAAAAGAATCAAGATGCTTCTACAAGCCACAGAATTATGGGATGTAACTTCTTAGTGGGTCACTGATTCTGCAGCAATTTTTTAATATGTATATGACTTAAATGACAGACATCACAAGTGTGATGCTTTTGATGAGTACTGAGTCTATATATACTGTCACTGATGAGTACACACCAGACATGTATTACAATAATAGCTTATATTATGTATTTAGTTTAAAATATGAAATTTTCATTTAAAGGTTTATTGACTATGTAGACCATTTGAGAAGGATACTTGTGTAACTATAATTTATGGCAGCAGGACCTGTGTCATATACCACCACTTTGTAGTATTCCAGCAAATATGTTATATAAATAAATGCATTTTTACATAATTATCACCCTAAACATCCCTTCTTGTCAGCAGATATGCGTTTTGAAATTACTTTGCTGCT
Organism: Pseudomugil tenellus; assembly: GCA_037177515.1. NCBI lineage: Eukaryota > Metazoa > Chordata > Actinopteri > Atheriniformes > Pseudomugilidae > Pseudomugil > Pseudomugil tenellus. The sequence continues at coordinate 21,891,558 of JBAMHX010000023.1, forward strand.
TACATGTGTTTCCGTACTTTATTTTGTTAGTTTTGGGAGTAGATTGTTTACGTCAAGTCCCTCCCTGAGCAGACGTAATACACCCACCTCCTTTTAATAAAACTTTGCTATGATTGGTCATTGTATTTGACAAACAATCCTAGTAACCAATGAGAATTGAGGATCTTTGACGTCATCATTAGATGCCGGAAAAAAGTGTCACATGTGTCAACCAACCTCTGGTGTCCTGTGTGCTGCACAGACAGCGATTATTAGGTAATTTACAGATGAAAACATATTCAGAAATGCCCGAGCATCGTTAACTGAGTACACCTGCTTATGAAAGATCGATTGGCTCGTTTTTTTAAATGACCGCGCTACGCATTTAGCATGAATACGGTCCATGTGAGGTTCAGGGTCTTCTCATTACTGAGTTTTAAAGGTAACGCTTACTCAGCTGGTCCTGTGACATTCGCACGCTGTGATTCTGGTTTCCATCGGGCTGTTTTCCAGTTTTTCCGGACAATGGCGACCAATAGCGGCCAGTTTTCAGAGACGAGGCCGCCAAAGAAAGCCAGGCAGAAGGAGCCGCTGCGCCGAGTGAAAACCAAGGAGAGTCGGAGCAAGAGGGGAGACCTTCCCGGACCCTCCACCGTGTACCTGCAGGTGGTCGGTGCTGGAAGCAGAGACAGTCCTGCTTCACTTTACGTTTTCTCAGAGTTCAACAGGTACTCAATGAAAATATCAAATAGATTTCAGTCTTTAAAATCTGTGACTCTGTGTGACATCAACATGATTAGTGTTCAACGAAACCTCAGTAAGACTATGTCCATTTTGAACTCTCTGCTTTCTCCTTCAGGTACCTGTTTAACTGTGGAGAAGGAACTCAGAGACTCATGCAGGAACACAAGTAAGCTGCTTGACACACCGTCTCCATCTTCCTCTCCTTTGGACAGAGAGCAGTAACATGTGTGTTTGAACGTGGCAGGTTGAAAGCTGCTCGGCTGGACAACATCTTCCTGACCAGACTGAGCTGGGAGAACGTAGGAGGTTTATCAGGTCAGAAGCATCAGTGGGATGCTGGTTCTATGTTGTTGCTTTTGGTCTTCTCTCACACACAACCTTTATACTTTATTACCGTTCAGTTTATTCAGTTAAAATCTTTCCCATCACGCTCAGTCCACACAGGCATACCTCCAGGTTCTGTCCCGGGTCCCGCGCTGTTTGTCATCTACAGTTTATTCCAGGACTTTTTCATTTTCTAAACATAACTAACTGATGCGAGATTGAATGGATTATTTTGATGAACAGCGTATCCAGGTGGTGATAAAGTATAAAAATGTTACCAACACTTGGTAAACGAAGAAATGGGACATCGCTGCTTACAAAAACCCACTCTGTCATCGAGGAAGTGTCACGCTAAATATAAGAGAACCGGGTCAATTATTTATTGCACATAAGACACGGACACCCGTCCCAACCCGCAATTACCCCCACACCCAGCTACATTCCTGCAGAACATGCTTGTCGTAGAGATCATAACCAACTTTTTCTTGTTCTTGTAGGTGTTTGCTTGTCTAAACTAAAAATGACGCCATGGAAGGCGACGGCTCAGGGTCTATGCCCAAACACCCCCAGTCTTTAATTTCCTGAAAAGCTGAAAATGATAAATGGCTCAAAATAGAATCTGTTCATCTTCCCTCTAAAATCTATATGCAAAACATGAAAACTCTAACAAATACCTGCAAGTTATTTTAGAAATTTAATTAATATTGAAGCGAATGATTCCCACCTCTGCATTTCCAGTAGCCTGACTCCTCCATTCATCCCTCTCTGACTACTCTTAATGAAATAAAAGCCTTCTAAATTAGATAATACATTAAATAATCCTTTTAGCATACTTTCTTTCACATCCCATATCTGTAACATAAACTGTTTGATTTACGTTCATCTCTGCAGCATCAAGCTTTTACTTCTCATCCTCGCAGCGTGCAGGAAGTCGAGGGAACCTTGAGCCCTCTTTGCCAGTGTTGTGGTGTTGCCACAAAGCCTGATGATTGGTGTGACTTATGAGGATATCACTTCTGCTAAACATGTGGGTCGTAGCCCCCCCCCCAAAAAAAAAGTGCCAAAATCCTCCTCTCTGTAAATTAAGGTGCTAATCAGGTGGCACTTATGCATCTGTGACTGACACACACTTGGCAGCACATAAAGCTCAAAACCGAGTGAAGACCAGGAGACTTGCAGAGGGTTTGGGACAGTTTTTGGGGGCCACTACCCACATGTTCCTGTGTTGCTCAGCTCAACCTGTATGGAAGGAGACTAATCAGGCTTTCCAACAATGATTACAACACCAGTTTGTATTAATAAAGAGTAAAAATGATTCAGTCAAAAACAAATGACTTAAATTTTGTGATACATTTAGATGAATGTAAAAGTGAAATTTTCTTTATTTTCAGCTGGTTTGAATTAAAATACATCCATCCTGTTATTTCATCCAAATTTCTGTTTTCTCTGTTACAGGGATGATATTAACCTTGAAGGACACAGGTGTGCCCGAGTGTGTTCTGTCAGGACCTCCACAACTGGTGAGAATCTCAGCCGCACATCTGTAACATCTGCTTTTAACTTCACAAGGACTCATTTAAAGTTTGCTTTATCTCATCGAAGGAAAACTATCTGAGTGCCATCAAGTCCTTTTCTGGACCTTTGGAAGACATTAAGCTGTGTATGTAGAATTCTTTTGGGCTGAATGAAGGTTTTTTCTGTGGCGCCCGTTTGAGCAAAGCCTAACCATGTTGTGTGCTTGCAGCGGTCCGACCGTACACCGAAGAGACGTACAAAGACGAAACCATGACGGTGTTTCAGGTTCCAATATTTGGTGAGTTCAAATGATTGCTTCAGATTTTTTCTTTTTCTTCATTTACCTGGTCCTCAGCCGATATTTTCTTTCTCCAGCGAAGTCGAGGGGAAGAAATAACTCCCCTCGATCCAGCAGCAGCAGCCCCTCTCAGGAGTCTCCAAAGATTGAAGACTTCCCCATTAACAGCAGAGGAGAAAGTCCAGGTAAGAAGATGTGGTCTAAACCAAGAGATAAAAAAAAGCATTAAAACCCGCCGGTGTCATAACCCACCACACACAGACACAGGAAGCTGTGCAACCTTCTGTTAGCAACAGCTGAGTCACTGTTGTGCTAACATTTAGCGTTAGCTACTCATCTTCCAGCGACATTAATGCTGCCGGGTTTACATCCTACAACCTAAAAGAAATATTTGGGTTGCCATGACGTTAAGAGCACGAGGTGTTTGCTGCCAAAAGGAAAAGTGCAACGAATCATAGTAAACACGGCCACTTCGGAACATGAATAAGAGCATTTTCACGTTCACAGCTGAGCTGTTTCTGCAACATGTTCATTTAATCTGCATCAAATTTGCTTTTAGGGGGAAGACAAACGGTAACCAGAGACACGTCCTTGGTGGTCGCCTTTGTCTGTAAGGTAGGTCGCTGACAAATAACATCCTCTGTGGAAGTCCCGTCAACATAAAGCATCTCCAACATTCTTTGTCTTTTAATTCAGTCGGTTCAGTTCAAACAGCTTTCGTTACAACTTGCATGTAATTTTAGTTTTGTTGTTTTTGTCTTAACAGACATATGAAAGTCTTTTATGAAGGACCTTGTGTATGCATATGTGTTCTGTTGGACATAAAAACAACTTTGCATGGATCTCTGTGCACCACCGCGTGTCTTTATACACAGGTGTGTGGAGTTGGGAAATTTCTAAAGTCTATATGGACTTTGGAAAAAGACCCTTACTGTATTTGATTACTAGATCCTACATTTTCTTTCTAGTTTGTCTCACAGTAAAATAATATTTATAACATTTTAACAAACTGTAATTGTAATCTGAAGCTAGGTAGCGCTGTTTCAGGGTTTCCTCTTACTGGGGGCTTTTCAGAGCCCTTCTCCCTCATTTGCTTTTCTAATTCTTGGTAAAAATCTACATTTTGCTGTGAGTTTTTTTTTTTCCATTATCAGTATTTAGTTACAATATTTAGGTTTGGAAATTTCTCAGTTATGAATCACAGCCAGTGATGTCATGTTTAAAGATTTTTTTTTTGTTCTAAAAACTTCCAGATTTTAAAATTGTGATGATTTTTGGATGGACTTTCTTTATAAGTCTTTTAATGTTTTGCTGTGTTGAAATGAGAAGTTTACTCACTTTTAGCAGTTTCTTCATCTCAGATGTTTCCTCTAATCAGAGCCTTTTTAAACAGACTGACATCTTTCCCACCATGGGATGCTTTTCACATTCGTCCTCATGTACCAGTTGCAGGTAGGAGCCTTGTCCAATAGAAGGCTCCTTGCTGTTTGCTTACTTAAATCCACTGGAGACTAAAGATCTAGTATCTGTAGTTACATTTGTTTTCTTTTCCAGCTTCACCCAAAGAAAGGAAACTTCCTGGTGGCTCAGGCCCTGCAGCTGGGACTTCCTGTGTAAGTGATGCCTGACCTAGCTTGTCAGTGACTTATCATGTTGTGTGTTTGTACTGACTGATTGTAGAAAGTTTCCGAACTGCAGCTCAGTTTCATGTTTTCTGTACGAGGCTACGGCTCTGATTGGGATCTTTTCGCATGTATTTTGGCTCCACAGAGGCACAGCAGCCATCGGTCCTCTCATTGCAGCTCTAAAAGATGGGAAAAGCATAATGCATGAAGGCAAAGAGGTGCCGTACGATGTTTGGGTTCTCTGCTAGCGTTCAGCTGCAGACTATTCGGCTAACTGTCGCTGTGCTCTCCCAGATCCGACCTGAGCAGGTGTGCACTCCCACCGACCCGGGACCGGTGTTCATCATCATAGAGTGCCCGTCTGAAGAGTTTGTTGAAGCCGTTTGTGCCAATCAGCAGCTCAGAAGGTAAACGTCAAACAGAGGACCATTTTTAAAAAGAAGAATTGAGTAAAATCGGTATTTAACTCAATTCTGTCGATCCTATCTCAGATACCAGACGGGGGGAACTGAAGACTCCGCTGTCCTGGTGGTCCACATCACCCCAGAGTCTGTTCTGGAGACGGACCAGTACAAGCAGTGGATGGAGAGGTTTGGACTGAAGCTATATGTCATCTCACGTCTTTAATGTTTCCTGCGAGCCTTTGAGTCTGAGGCCTGCGTTCCTGCAGGTTTCCATCGGCAACCGAACACCTGATCCTTAACGAACAGGCGGATACGATTCACAACATCAGGAGTCACAAGATTCAGACCCAACTCAACATGATCCACTCGGAGATCTTTCCACAACTCAAGGCTTGCAGAGCAAAGGTAACACAGTTGCTCTCACTTCACCCTCATTATCAGATTAATACAATCATTAATCAGAGTGAATACAGCTTATGCAGATCTTTTTATTCAGAACATAATGCACATGTTTCTGTGGCTAGAGTAGGCGGTCAGCAAAATATCTATCCAAATAAAAGTACATTGTAACCACTTCTTCTTTATTAGCTAGAGGAAAAGGATGAGGACAGAGGCTGCTAGATCAGTGATGCTCAGTTTGGCTCAATTAGTTGCACAGTAATTAGACTCTTTCTGACTTCCTTCATTCCTAGTTTTGTAGGGAAGTCTGTGAAAAGCAGGATCTATATGTGGTAACATTGTCTTTTCTCCCCTCCAGGAGCCTCAGGCTGCCCTGCACATCCCCAACGTCAGGGCTGAGTGTCTGCTGAAGTTCCAGCTCAGACCCGTAATGGAGTGGCAAAGGTGAGTTTGTCTGTCATCCCTCAAAGTCAGCTGACATTTCTCTCCTCGTCACACCCAGCAATCTGGAGCCGCAGCTTTACAAGTGTCAGTCTCTCTTTCTCCCAGACAGTGTAGCGTTTTTTTTTTTACCCTGTCTCATCTGTTAGAGATGCCGTTCCCTCCTGCATCTCTGAGGAGTTCGTAAAAGAAGCTTCTGAGGTCCCAAACTTTCTGTCTGAGGTGGAAAAATGTGGGAAAGTTTGCTCCACTGAGAGGGCACAGTTTTCCGGTCAGTTCTGTAAATTCTACTGAAATAAAAGGTTAAAGGTTAAGAAAAAAAACAACATAATTTTTAATCTTTGTGTCGCTTCTGCAGAAGGAAGTAAATACCCAGAAGTGGTTTTCCTGGGAACAGGATCCGCCCTTCCGATGAAGATCCGAAATGTCAGCGGCACTCTGGTCAACATCAGGTACACCTCACAGGGTTTGTCCATCCTGCTGTTGCTATGACAACCAAACGTTTGCTCAATGAGAAGAAAACCTTATTAATCCCCATTTAAGTCCCACCTCTGTTTGCTTTTATTGTTTATTGGTTTTATTGTTACATTGGTCATATTGTTTATTTTTTTGTAGTTTTATTGTTTAATATTTTAGTCATTCTTTGATCAGCACTTTGTTCAGTCTTTGCTGTCAGGAAGTTTTTATTTTAATAAAGTTTCCTTTGCTTGGTTAGAGCACACTGTGCCCATATATTTAAAAAACCCACTAGTGTTGGTTAGTTTAACACTTTTTCTATATCCTGTCTCTTCTCTGAGATTTGTCCAGCCAGTAAAAGTCATTCCGATGCTGAGTCTTGTACCCCAAAAGCAAAATGCTGCTCAGATTTACAACATAAACTTGTAAACATGCAGTTTTTTAGCCTCAAGCCATCAAATGGTGTCAGAAGCAGAGTTTTAAGGTTGGAAGCATCTGTAGTGTTGCTAAAAAGCACTAGAGCAGGGATTTAATCATAGACATTTTAGAGATAATTAGTAATACAAATAATGAGGAGAGGTTGGTAAAGCTCCTGATATGCACAGCAACACTTTTTTAAAAACGTTAACGTGTGAAACGGTTTTTCTGTCTTTACGTTGTTTTTATTAAATCTCTATAGAAGTCAGCTTTAATACACTAGTGACTCAGTAAAGTTTTTATTATTGTGTCACCGCAGATGCTTTAGGAAATGAGGAAAACTATATGACGAGAAGTACGAGTCAGCTGAAGAGGGCTCAGAGAAGAGACAGGATGCAAGAAAATGCTAAATTACCTTACATTGGGGGTGCTGAACTGAAAATTTGCCAAAACTCAATAGTGTTGCAACCAGAATGCAGGTAAATGTCTTGAAGTGTATAACTAGCTGTGAAACTGCAGAAAACCAGGTAGAAATGTGACACTTCTGTTTTACTCTGCTGCTCTTTACAGCTGAACAGAAAAGATTAAAACAAAATATCACATTCAGACCAATTTATGCAATAAATGTTGCAGGCTCTCATTTTGAATTACAAAACTTTTGCTGTAACTTTAATGTTACACATTCCTGGTGAGGATCTGCTGAATAGCACAAATAATTTACGCATTCAAGTCATATTTGATTAACTTTGTCATTTAAAGACATTAAAGTAGTTATTCTGATTTTTTTAATATTAAAAACCTGACAGGGCCTCATGCAGGTCAGCATGCACTTCTGAACAACGATAATGAAAACATTGCATCATTTGCCAGTTTGTCGAGTTGATTTTGAAGTTTGTACGTGCGTTGTGATGTCACTTCCCATTATTTTGAAATGGTGCTGGGTTTGTTCAGCATGGCGGAGCCCTCATCTTTAGCATTAGCGGCTAATGTGAGACGTAATATAAGCTGCTTAATAGTTTGCAGGTATATGTAATTCAAGATGAGAATTTAGCGTTGTGTCTGCAAGAGAAGATAGTTTTAGGCCCGCAAGTGTTGAAGTGTCCTTGGGCAAGACACTGAACCCTAAGCTTCCCCCCGATGTGCCTATTGGGGTGTGCGTGTCTGTGTGAATGGGTGAATGTGAACTATGTAGTGTAAAGCGCTTTGAGCGGTCAACATGACTGGAAAAGCGCTATATAAGTACAAGTCCATTCCATTTACCATTTATCACAGCATAGTCCAACAAAAAAACATTTCTAATCCTTATTTATAAAGTTTCAGCCTTTTGAATTTTATTATTAAACCCGCAGAAACAAGTTATTACAAGTGTTATTTTAAACATCCGAGTTTGCAATATTTTAACCTTTCAGGTGTGTTTACATAAGTTCTCACTGGAAAAGGAAACATGAAAAATTAAATAAGAAATAAGAAATCATTTATTTATCCCTTTTCAGGGAAATTCAAATATAATGTCACTCTTATATATCAATATCCACTGCATATCAATCTTCACTTGTAATTAATCAACATTTGACCAATTAAGTTTAATCCAGTCTTATTCCTCAAAGTTTGTAAAAGCAGATTCATCAGTGGCTCAAAGTTCCATCTTTTTGTGAAACGGTGTAGCAGCATCACTCAGTGGATCTAATAAACTGAAGTGTCAGTTCTTGCCTCAGGAATCACAAGAACTGATAAACAGAAACAAGCTGACAGCAGAATTAAATGAACTGTCAGAGAGGTGCATTGGTTCTTCTGAAGGTCTCCCTCCCGTCCAGCTGGATTTAATGACCTGTTGGTGTGTTTTGTTTCTGCCTGAAGTGCGAGTCAGTCTTTGCTGTTGGACTGTGGGGAGGGAACCTTCGGTCAGCTCTGCAGACACTACGGGGATGATGTGGATGAAGCGCTGTCAAAAATCTCCACCATCTTTGTCTCCCACTTGCATGCGGACCATCACACAGTAAGCAGCTGTACAACACGAAGAAGTAAACCAGTTAACAGCCAGTGTTGATGTCTGATGCTGTGTTTCAGGGGCTGTTGAAGTTGTTGTACCAGAGGAAACGAGCACTGGTACGTGAGGAAAGAAGGAATTTAAAGGCCTGACGTGTTTTTTTTTTTGTTGTTGCTCGACACTTTTACACACATCGCATACAGGTGTTATCTCTTCTGGCTCAGTTTTGTGTCTATGAACTGTGAAATGTTGGATTTGTTTCTAGACAAGTTTAGGAAAGGCTTTTAGCCCCATCTACCTGGTCGCACCGGTTCAGATCATGACATGGCTCAGCCAGTATCACAACCACTGCGAGGAGATTCTCCAACATTTCAAGTAAGTGGACATAGACACTCTAAATGCTCGTTTATGCTCCTTTACGTTGTCATATATCACTGTAGTAGTTACGCAGTTCCTTCACAAGCGGGCAGTGCTGAGTTCAGAGTTCACTTTTACGTTTTGGAACCCGTCGCTAGCTGGATAAAGTCATTTACAGCTTTCCACAGACTCCAGAAGAAGAATGAAACCACTAAGACTGTGTCAGAATGTGCACTACATAGTGGTCACGCCAGTGTGTAGGGGTGTCCAAATGTGATTTGGGAAAAAAGTACACTTAAAATTACCCACAATCCATCTTGAATAGTAGTGAATATTGATGGTCACTAGATTGGTCAATATAGACCAGAATGCATTGCAGGCCTTCGCTTAAAAAATTGGAAATGACACGAACATCGAAAACGTTTAACCAAAAACTGTAGGGCATCATTTTAATATCTTTTTTAAATTGAATTAATATTATTCATATACAGGTCAGATATGTCTGTATTTCCAGATTATGGTTTGAAGCTTTTACAGAATAACAAGGACTGTGCTGTCGGAAGCAACGGCTGGGGGTATATCCACGAACCCCCCAATTCTCCTGTTCCCCGATCCTCAAATAGACACAGTACAATTATATCAGTCCCAAAGCTCCACCTGGTGTCAAAACTTTGAATCATCCTGAGGTCATGACCCCTCGTTTGCACTTGATTTGAGGTATAAGAAAAAAATAATTCCAGAGCCAAAAAATGAGTTTTCGTGCATAAGTCGCCACCTGGTGGGGAAAACACAAGTCCAATAATTGTGAAATTCTTTACAGGTGTCTTGGAGACCTAAACAGGTATACGGAGTATCAAATTCAAATAGTAAAAATGATATGAGTTATCATGCCTACATGAAGGATATCTGGCGACAGCGGTCGTGGTGAAACCGTAATATTCCTGACACTCCGCGTTTAGGAATATAACTTCTGGAAGACCGAGTTTCCACATGTTCAGACAAATACTTTTATAACCTATAGATTTTAGTAACAATCTGTAAATAATCTCCCCCACGTGGAGCTGGGCGATTAATCGATTTAATCGATAAATTCGAATTAGTTGTTTATGAAGATTTATTTTTATGAGAATTGAGATTTTATTTATTTTGCCTCCCGAGCACATTTTTGGCCTCCTAACATCATCGTAACGTCAGCGTACTCCTGCTGATTTCCCACAAATCCGCATGAACACATCAACATGGCAGCTAGCAAAGAGCTTGTTCCCAAAAAAGTCCAGTTTCCTTTATTATTTGGAACTGGTTTGGTTTGGAGCAATAAATGCCTCATTGCAAAATCTGTTTAAGGGCTGCTGACACACCTGAAACAGAGGCGCTCAGTGGAGTTGGAGTAAATATGCATCAACGACATGCTCAAAACAGCAACAGCCTACAAAACAGACAGAAGGGGAAAAATTTTATTTTTATCTATTTTAAAAATCGGATTTGGTTTGAAAAAATCTGAGATTTGTACTTTTTGGCCATATCGCCCAGCCCTGCTCTCACATTGAGACAGAGAATCACAAAATAGAAGGAAACATCTGGGTTCAAAAGGAAGTTCATCCCAGTTGAATCAATCCCTGAACAGAAGCTACTTTTGTCTGTTTCAGCCTCATACCGAACAGATCGCTGTGTGATGGAGCTGAGGTGCCCAAACCCAAGACAAAGTCTCTCATCCAAGCCTTACTGAAAAAGAACAACCTTGAAAAGGTCTGAAGCTGTTCTTTTATCTTTAGGTCTCTCAGAGCCTCTTAGTTACTCATCATTGTTTTGGTTTGAACATGTCAGCTGCGGACGTGTACGGTCCGGCACTGCAAGAACGCCTTCGCGTGCAGCTTCACGCACCTGTCTGGCTGGAAGCTGGCCTTCTCTGGGGACACCATGCCCTGCGATGCATTTGTAGATATTGGTAAGTACCACTCAGAGAGACCGAGGTCCATTTATCACTGAAGTTTGTCCATAACAACAAATTGTACTTACAATAATTCAAGCATTCATAAGAGATCACCGCCGGTTGTTCTGAATAATTTACCAGATGTTGCTTAATACTTTGGATCAGTCTTGTGCCTGCAGCCTCCTCTAATGTTTCCCCTGAGGTCTCTATTTATTGACTCCTGTAAAATTGCTTGACTGGGTTCTTTCCAAGCAGAACCTCACAGAGGCAGCGAGTGTATCCCATAGTCATTACGGATGCCTCAGCTCAACAAACAGCCCGCCCTGACTCTTGATTATGAACTGATTGATTTCCTGAGGGAGCGGAGGAAGCTCCGAGCATGCACCTGCAATTTAGAAGTGTTTGTTTCTTTGCTGTCAGGGAAGAATGCGACCTTACTAATCCACGAGGCTACGCTGGAGGATGAGCTGGAGGAGGAAGCTGTGGAGAAAAGGCACAGGTAAGTGATTATTTCCCAGAAACAAGAGTTGTGTGAACAGTTAAAGCGGTCATGTTCTGTGCAAGATAAGTTAAAGGTGCCTTTTTTTTACGGCTGTTTTAATAGTTTTCCTTTAAAAACAAAGCGCTGTTTGTGTTTTCGTGGCAGCACAACTTCACAGGCCATCGGCGTCGGGATGAAGATGAACGCTGACTTCATCATGTTGAACCACTTCAGCCAGCGTTATGCTAAGATTCCTCTCTTCAGTGAAGACTTCAACGACAGAGTGGGAATATCCTTCGACCACATGAAAGTAAGATGTAAATTTGATTCTAATCAGAATAAATGAGAGAATATGTTGCTTTAAAAGCAAAACTAAGATAATTTAATTTTAGGTTGTAAGTGCTGTAAACGCATCTTTTTGTAGACCATGTGCAGTAAATATGTTCTAGATCTTAGTTTTTTTTGGTTGTTCCATTAATTTAAATCAAGGTTACATCAGAGTTTCCCATGAAGCCATTTTATTATTTTTTTGTAATTAATTTATTTGACCTTTTCATTCTAAGTTAAAAAACAAGTCAAACACTGCACTTCCACTACTTGCAGAACTTTGTAAAATTCAAATATAACAATAAAAAAAGCGTTATTGGACATATTAAAAATATAGCGAAGGTTTGATTTGACAGCTGTGCCTACCATAAGGAGTATTTCTATGGGATGAGACCTTATGAGAAATAATGTTTATGTGCCAAGTGTCATTTTACAGAATAAAAAAGTTGGCACATGTTTTTTTTTTGGTGGAAAAATTTAATGGAAATACAGCTATAGAAACGTAATAGCGTATAAACATGTTTAAATGCCTTCACGTATAAACGAAACGCCCCAAAAAAGCGAACGCGAGTGAAGGAATTTCTGAAAATCTCTCATCTCTTCGTTAAAGGTTAATAAATGATAATAAATGAATCAGCTGGTTTGTGTCCTTCTCTGTTAGCTTGTTGTGGATAAAGCAACAATACATGAAGGTATGTTCTGCTTTATTGCACTGCATCACATGACCTAAAGATGTGTGACATATTATATACCCTTATTTATATTTATATATATA
>JBAMHX010000023.1:21915899-21929447 GCA_037177515.1 Pseudomugil tenellus
ATATTATTCATTAAGCCTCACTGATCTCAATAATGAATAAATTATACTGTATACCTAACTAATTAGTTTAAACCAGGCAGGTATGTCATTCCCAGATGTATTCTGAGGTCATGACCTTTCATTTGGAATTGATTTGAGGTTAATCTAACAAATAATTACAAAGATATGGTCAAAACAGAGATTTTTCTATCACAAAGCTCCACCTGGTGTCGAAACTTTGAACCAGCCTGGTATGACATCAGGACAGGATTCATCCTGAGGTGTAGCCAAAAATTTGAATTTTGTGCATAAAGCGCCACCTGGTGGGGAAAATAAATCAAATAATCGTGATACAGGTGGTCCTCTCACAGACACAAACAGATATACAGTTATTGTGCTCACACAAAGGATATCCGGCGGCGTGAGAGTTGAAACTATAATTTCTCCGACACTCTGCGTGCAGAGATATAAAAGAACTATTTGAAAATCCAGAGCACTGACCGGTGTAGGTATCTGTGGTTGTCCCACACATCCTGGCTAGAAGTACAGAGTGAAGCTTAAGTCCTATTAGTCCAGTTCTGGGAATCTATGTTGGTCTAGGATAGGAATGTCACGAGTTTCCTTATATTCATATAAAAAGAATGTAGGATGATAACATGCAGAGGAAATCACAACGTGTGTAAACGAGTCTGCACTCTGTTTTCTGTGTTTTTATATGTTCATTCATAATGAATCCAGTGTTTTGGCTGTATCGCAGTATTTGTTACATGTTTATGTCATGTTCTCCTGCAGTGATCATTTTCCCTGTGCTGTATCCAGAATCCACATCTATCTTTGATATCTGGTAAAACCTGTTGGGAGCTTCTTTTGATCTGGATTCTGATCTGGATCATTCCCAAAATTTAACAGAATAAGATCAGCTCTCAAAAAAAAAAAAAATCCTTTTTGTAGCCTTTGCGGAACGTTGCTACACAAACAAATGCTGATAAATGCTGGAACAAACATAACCTCTTATGTAAAATCTTAGGAAGTTATTTCTCTCCCTACAAATCCAGTTATCTCAGCGTAGCTTAGCTTGTTTAGCCTACTTATTACTTCCACCAAGGAGGTTATATTTTCAGGAGAGTTTGTTTTTTAGTGAACAACACAACTTGAAAAGTAATTCAATTTCAATTCAATTTATTTTTATTTATATAGCCCAGTATCACAACAGGTTGTCTCAGAGGGCTTCACATGCATGTAATAAGAGAACAATAGACATAACTCACATTATACACAATTAGTGACTACACTAAACTAAACAGATCCCGGACTTCCTGTCCGGGATATGTAAGGTAATGGATGGATTTTAATGACATTTTCAGAATGTGACCAGAATGGGAAGATAAGTGATTAAATTTGATGGTGATCCAGCTCACCATCTGGATTCAGGAATCTTTTAAAGGATTCTTTATCACTGCGAGATTTCTAGTTTTCTGTTGCTTCTCCATCACTTTTCAAGCATACACTGCAGGATCATAGATGGTTTATGTACCATCATGTACATTTATCCGTTTTAATCTTCTCTGCTGCTCAGATTCTTTATCAGCTCAAAGAGCAGAATATATTTAATGATCTTGTAGCTGTTTAAGATGATTTAACTAAAGAATCATCTTATATTTTGGGAAAACATGATGTAGGCACAAAGTTTTATTCAATTTGATAACCAAAACTGATTTTTTTCATTCAGTACTTGTTTGATCGACCCGTTTGAGGAAAAACTGCATTATTCATGTGGACAACGTCTTCACTGTAACCTTGTTTATTGCTACGGATTTTTGCAGATTTATTGCACACCTTCCAGTCCAGTTCATGCAGTATTAAAGGAAAAGCCAAAGTTGGAGCATTGAATGTTCCCACATAAATCACGGTGCGTTATGAGTGGGAGCAGCTCGGGCAAAGTTGAGCAACTGTGGTGAACGCTGAAGAAAATAAATCATTTATCACCTCTAACTGCACCACTGAAGCATGTAGTGTGGAAATAGAGGAGGAGGACCTGGGTAGTGCTTTGTCACAAAAACAACTCCAGTCCTTTGCCGCTGCGCTGGAGCTTAGAAGCGTTCGACGGGGTGCACAGCGAGCTGTAGTTCAAATTAAGGTTGTGAGACATATATGAGGCCAGTGGAAAAACTGTAGCTGTGCTTGCACTGTAATCTCAAGAACTAGTTGTTGGCTGATTGTAGTGTTAAAAGGAATCAATTGTATTTCCCTCGTGGTATGCTATTCTACTCCACTAGCAACTTGTCTTAAGACATTTTATCCCAGATAACACCTCGGTCCCACTGTTGGAGCACCTGAAAAGAGGCCAATTTGCTGCAGGAAGTAGTGACACAGTGGAATTGATTAAATTTAAAATGTAACCTGAAGATATTAAAATGTGTTTGAGATCATCACCATGACAACTTAATTCCTATGCTTCTTATTCATCATACATTTTCTGATCTCTGTAACCTCTTCTACCCCCTCCAGAAGAAAACAGTAACAAGTCAGCAGCTTCTTTGCTGCACTTATTTCCCCTGAATGTATCTGCGAGATCAGAAGCTGCTGCAGATTTATGGCTCCTTAGGCTTGACTGGTGACCAATCTGATTCAGCAGATAATTGCTGAGTATGAGCTGTTATCAACTGGACGACCAAGGTCCTTTGATTTATTACCCAGATTCTCAGGTTAACTTCATCTGGCAAGCTGTCGGAGGAGGTGAGCAGGAAGGCAGGAGAACAATGGAGTTTGGTGGAGCAGAGACTGGAGGAAAGTAAAATTAATCCCTTGTAAAGAGATTTGAACAACTCAGTGGTTGTTAAAACAACCTGAGACAATAAGATACGAGTATGGTTTTATGTGACAAAACATGTGAGAAAGGAAAATTGTCCAATTAATCCCCAATGAGGCAAATGACTATAATTCCTGAGTCTGTTTTAGCTTGATGTGTCTGTCTGTTTTACAAATCAAAGGAAGATGAAAGATCCTCAGTATGAAGTTAGCTAACTGAAAGATTGATCTGTCCAACATTACTGTCAACTCTGACAAACGTTACGATCAAGTTTAATCTGAGATGTCCGTTATGTTCGAGTTAATCTGATCCCTCCAATGTTGCAATCAAGTTTAATCTGATCTGACGTTACGATTAACTTTAGAACCATCCGACAAACGTTAAGATCAGGTTTAATATGATCCGTCCAACACTACAATCAAGTTTAATCCGATCTCACGGTACGATCAACTATAGAGCCGCCCGACAAATGTTAGGATCAATTTTTCTTGAAATCTACTCTAGAACCATGCGTCCAACGTTACAGTCAACTTTAGTCTGATTCGTCCAACACACAATCAAGTCTAATCTGCTCTGTCCAATCAAGTTAATCTGATCCCTCCAACATTATGATTGACTTTAGACTGATCCGTCTGATCCAGATATTAAGATGACCTTTGAAGACTGGCTGGTTTCATGAATTACATGATCTTACCACACCCTATCTTATCTAGTTGACCACTTACAGCCTTTCTGCACTGACTAAATGGAGTCAGTGCAAAACATCTGCCAGAACAGTCTGCTGATGATCAGGGTGGTGAAACCTGAAATCGGCCAGATTATGTTAACTTGATAACCTTCATCATAATGTTTGAGATTCATTTACCAAAAAGAGATCCGAAAGGAGCAGAAACAGAGATTTGCTGATACCATATTAAGTTTGGGCTGCTTAAATACATTTTTGCCAGTTAAAGTGATGGAAAATGGTTACCCTAGGCAACAAAAACTGATGTGAAGAGTCCATAAAATGCACACATTTGCAATGAGGATGTGTTTTAATAAAAGGATGCCAAATAAGAAGCTCTGGTTTTGTGTTCAATTACATTAAGATAAAAAAACCTTAGAGGAAGGTAGAGATGTTTTAGTTCTAAATAAATTAGCATATTTAATATACTGATATAAACTTTAATATTTAATATAAACTATATTCTGGATGTTTATACTTCTTCAATTATGCGAGTTCATCTATATCCGCATCATTAAAAAGCCCCTTTTTCCATTTTGTGCACCTTAAACCCAGCACTGTGTGTAGTTACTTAGATTTAAATGTGGTTTGCTGTTTATTTTTGCTCATGGTAATATCCCACATTTTAAGGGTCAACACGATAAAGCTCAGAGATGCAAATTTCAACCAACCTTAATTAACGTTTATCGCCTGAAAAGCTGCTTTCCCACCAAAATGAATGAAAACTTTTTCAGAACTGCTGCTGCTTTAACCTGCTGTAGGTGTTCTTTGTTTTTATAGAAGTCAGAGAAAGTTAAGCATATAGAAGTTTTCTGTGCGTGGGTACACCGTGAAAAATGCAACTCAAAGCGAAGTTCTGCAACAAGGAATACATCTGAGGGGAATTGATTTTATGTGGGCAGATAATGACATCAATGGTCTTTTCAAGGACTTCTCAAGGTAGCCTGGGAGCTCACACTCGGCTGTACATTACTGCTTCATTTGCCACAGGCCACATCCGAGTGCTCTCACACCATTATCCCTCTCCTTCCACTGTGACGACAGACTCTTTAAAATGCCACCCACAAGGCCCAAAAGATGTGATTGGCTCTGCCCGGCTGCCTGGTTGCTATGGAACACTTAGGTCTTTGAAAAGTTGATTTTTATACATCTCAAGAGGATGTAGTGACGCCTACTGTACAGAGCAGGACTGCTAGGTGATTTGTCAAATGTGTCTTAAATTAGAGGCAGATCAGATTAAAGTTTAATGAATTTTAATGATCGCTGTGAGGAAAATGGGTCATTTTGGCTGCAAATAGTCAAACGATACAGCAAAGGAAAAAGATATTTATAGCAAATAGAACTCATGTGCCGTTAAGAGAGAGTGTTTACAACATGCATGCATAGATTTCTTTGGAAGGGAAAGATGCAGACTAGACAAGTCACAGCAATTAAATGATGTTATTTAGATAGAATCAGCAAGCTCTACAAAACCAAATTTTATTAAACTTTGTGAGGTTTTTTTTAAGAAGGTCTGGAACTTTTTGATGAATATGTGCAATAAGGCACAAACCTTAGTGGAGGGTTTTCTCCAGAGTTCCCTTCTAGGTTTAAAAATGCCTGGTTTTAGGTATAAATCAGATTGCCTCTGCTGATTTTCCTTTTAAGATTTGCAGATAAACATCCATGCATTGACAATCAGGCTCTTTTTCCAGCTGCTAACAAGCCTCAAGCAGTGCTTGGTAAGGTGACGTGTAAATGTTAGCTAAACAGCTCATTTTAACAAAAAGATGGAATTACATCGGTATCCAAACTCTGAGATTATAACATGTAATGGATTGGTTCAATGCTCCATTCACCAAAACCACATTGAATGAGGTTTACATTTTGTAGATTCAATGCAAACATCAGATAAATATTGCTTAAAGTTCTGCTAGATTATCAGCGCCTTCAGCTTTTATTATGAAGTGTAGTTTGCGACTCTGTGGAGTAAATTATGATTAATAACTTACTGTCAACACGATGTACAGAAGCTGTCCAGGCATTTAGATCCAACCAGGATGTTTATAATCCAGCTGTTAAATGGTGTTTATTCAGAGACTCTGGGATAAATCCACAATAGATGATCTATGATAACACTGTCATTTATCACATTCTCATAAAAAGAAAGAATTAGGGCTGACCGATACTGCAGATGTTGGTGATACCAAGCATATCCAGGACAAGCACAGCTGGTACAAAATCATTACTGATATAATCCTGATGCTTTTACATGAAATGTCACCATTTCCTGACTCTCCTGTTAATTATTCCCATTATTATGATAATAACAGACAATACAAAGAGTTTCTCAATCAAAAAATCTTTTTAATAACAAACTGAAGGCAACACTGAGAAATTTAAGCTTTTTAATTTAACAACAATTTAACAAATTATTTGAAAAAAATGGGTCCTTTGTTTTATACCACTTATCTAGACCCCAGATCGATCGATTGATCAAAGTGCTGTTGGTAATAAATCTTGTTTTGTTCTTTAAGTTGGCCTTTATGCTTCCATATCTACAAATATGTTTGTATTTCATTATTTTGGCCTCATAATCTGATAACTGAGGTTGTCCTGGAAAAAATAATGTGTGGATGTTTACTGGGATTATAAGAGCTGAGCATCCAAGTGTCTAAAAAACAAAAACCAGTAGACCAGTGGAATTTTATGGGTTAAACATACAGTAAGCAGATGGAAATCACTCATCTCCACACTCGCTTCAAAACGCTCCTCCACCTTATAAAATCCATTATACTTGTTGATTATCTTCTAATTATAAAGTAAGACAGTGAGGCAGCAGTGCCATGCATGTGAAATTGATTACCTGCTCTCACTTTCCAAAGGATAAAAGTGAAGATGAATTATTCAGAAAGTCCAGGCCTCTCTCTGGATGGTTGACCTTTAAGGAGGGCTTTAGGCACGCTTGTTAGTACCTGACTGATAAACTGAGAGCTGCCAGTGTTCCTGGAGTGAAATGTGTGGGATTATTTCTGACGGAAGACCCTCTGTTCTTTGTAGATTGGCTTCGGCAGGTTGCAGAAAACTCAATTTGCCATGAAAATCTGCATCACTACAAGAGAGTCATCGCATTAGATGGTAAACTCATTACATGGATCCAAAGTTTAGCAGCAGGTTTACACTGGCCGAAATTTTGAATGTTTTCTTGAATAAACTAGTGCCATTAGAGGAATTATGTCTTTTTATCCAGTCATTTACTTGAAAAGGTAAAGGTTTGAGGAAGACTTTATGCAGAACCTCAGTTTTTGTCATTCATGGACTTTTGCATCAAAGAAATAGATCAGCTTGACCTTTTGTTGCTCTGTAGCCCCTCCCTTGCTCGCACTATCTGTATAAAAGAAGCTAAAGTGTGTCTCTATAGGCAGCTTGATTTGCAGCATCCAGTCTGAAAGAGAATAAAACATTTGCTCACTACATATAGTTCCCTTTCCAACTATAATTCTCAGACTGCTGTATGCATAAACTCCAGCAAGACTATCTTCGTTTCATGCATATTTGAGGAGGAGAAAGGGATCCAAAGGCCAGTGATACTTTGATCGCTCAGTGGTTGGCTGGTTTGTTTGTGTGTTTTCTTTTCTGAAGGCCGGCTCTCTATTTTTCCGTCTTTTGCTTTGAATTGATAAACCATCTGCTCCCGTGACAGTTCAGAGCAGCGTGTCATCAACTGCAGCGCTCGGATTCTCGCAGATGCTGCTGTCAAGCTGCCAGCCGGAGAGCAGAAACATGTCCTGCTGGAGACTTGATCTGTGTGTGTGTGTGTGTTTGCTTGGAAAACACTCGCTGGCATCCTCTGTGTTTCTTACGATAGCAGAAGTTTGGTTTGGTTAGAGGTAAAGTGGGGAGAGATAAAGATCTGTGCTGTCTGCAGAGTCTGTATGAACACTGACTGCAATGCAAATGGATTCATAAATGCAAAAGATTTATGAAAGTGTCTTTTGTATGCAATATGTCTGATGGTGTTAGATTAGATACCAGAGTGAGGCTTAAGACGATTCCTTTGGTAGCAACACTGGTGTGCCTTATTTAGTGGACAATCAGGTGGAAACGAGTGAATATATATCAGATTTAAGGTCTGATATTGTACAAAATCCACTTTCTAACAGTATTGTGTTTTAACATCCTGAGAATTTGGTTACCTTCCTCTCGGTTTCTCCACTTGTAGTGAATGTGTAAAATTAGGTTCCCTTTAGAGTTCACAAAGGGAAATAACCGCTGGTCATGTAGTGGATACGGCCTTTGACCTGCCACCTACACGGACTGATATCAAATAGATCCAGAGCAAGAACTGCCAGTTCCGATGTGATACAGATGCCTTCAGCTTGAAATTTTATTAAAAACTTTTGCTTTAATGAATTTGTATGTTATTTAAATAATTTTACTGCATTGACTCAATCAGTTGTACTGCTTTGAGACCAAATGCAAATTATACTAAATAATCCAGAAGACGCATTTTTATCCTGAGCTAGATGTTTACATCAGGCCAGAAAGGAGGAGGAGTCAGGGTTAGGTCGGCGTAGAGGAGTTCAGGTGTCTCAGGGTCTTGTTCATGACTGAGGAAGTGTGAGATCGACAGGAGGATTGGTGCGACGTCTGCAGTAATGCAGACTCTGCATCAGTCTGTCATGGTGAAGGAGCTGCGCCAGAAGGCAAAGCTCTAGTATTACCACTTGATTTACGTTCCTACCCTGACTCACGGTCAGGAGATGTGTCTATTGACCGGAAGAACAAGATACAAGCGGCAGAGTTTCCTCCGCAGGGTAGCCAGGCTTTCCCTTACAGAGGGTGAGAAGCTCAGTCATGAAGGAGGGGCTCAGAGAAGAGTCACTGATCTCCCACAAGGAGAGGAGCCAGATGAGATGACTCAGGCATCTGGTTGTGGTGGTTGGGACCAAATGGATGGATGGATCATGAGGAAACAAGTTTCTAAAGATACCAGTTAGCCATTCTGGTTTCCTGTCTGGTAAACTGGATCCTTGTACAATGCTGTGTAAAACACAAATATAACCAAAATGAAATGATCCGCAAATCTTTTATTAATCTTCATTTAAATACACAAAGAAGACAATATATTTAATATTCAAACTGAAACTTTTTTTTTGTCTTTTTGCAAATATTCACTTGTTTTGAATTTGATGCCTGGAGCAGAGCTGGGACAGCGTGAAAGCAGCAAAATCTAATGCTAGGATCTTTTTGCTGTTTGTATTATGTACAATGTCTGTATTAAGATGCGACAAGAGGGAGGAAAAAGATTTGTAGCACATAAACTGTGAATCATTATTATTTGCAACATTAGGAAACATCCAGCTTGTTTTTAAATTAAACTCATAAACATAAATAAAAATTATGATGTCATAAACACCTATGAAAACAGAGGAAATGGTCGTCATATAATCAGACATTTTGTCATAATTTAAAAAACAAACAAACAACTTTTTCCTTGACGCAATTTTCCACAAGTAAAACAACCTTCATGACTTTTGCGTCAGGATGGAAACTAATAAGAAAGAATATGAAAAGCAATTCTTTTCATATAATAAGGGTCTAATTCAGGTTGTCAGCATCACAGGTTTGATGTTTATTTGATCTGAGTGAAGCTACCGTCTCCATCCTCTGTTCATTATGTAAACTGACACAGACACGCTGAAGCCGCCTCAGCTTGCCTGAATTTATACGGTTGCTTGTTAGAATTTAACATGTAAAAAGCAAAACGCAACATAAAGGGAAAGTAACTATACCTTCAGCTTAAAGTACTGTGCTGTAAATTATGTTTTGAAAAGCCTTTGAGGTGTCAGGACAGACTTACAGGTTCAGACTTGCTGCAGAGTGGAGTCAGAGCATATAAATACAAAAGCAGCATGGGGAAAGCTCCATTTTCTTCCAGGCTGGCCTCCTTTCAAATCTGACTTATGTATGATTGAATGGACTTAATTTTAGATGGAGCTTTCTGAGAGGAGTTCTTGCTATTTTAAGCCTCCAACTTCTGTCATTTAGGCATGAGGGTAGCCAAAGAATGGCAGCGTTGATATCTGCACAGGCACCTTAAAAAGAGTTGGTAAAGGAGCAACATCTAAGCTGTGGGAGCAAAGATCGATCCAGAAATGAAGCATCTGTTAATATTCATGTCAACACAGTGAAAGGTATTAATGGAGGGCACCATAATCCATACTGTCGCATAAAAGAAAATTGAAATGTTTGATGCCTCTTGTCTATTGATTGTTTCTAGTAGTGCGCTGAGAAGAAATATCAGTGCTCGCCATTCATTAGAAGCCTACAATTAAACCAGAAATGCACCTTTGAGGATAACAGAGATGCTTAAGAGTTTTTTTTTTGTTTTTTTAAAGATAGAATTGGAGCAATCTTCCTTCAAGAAATGCATTTACAAGGACCGAGCAGACCCTGCGTTAGAAATCTCTAGATGGATAATGCAGAGCCTGGCAAATGCACAGAATAAGCTCCTCCAGGAGATCTGAAGCGGTGCAGTGCTCTGTAAAAGCAGGATGAGGACTTAAAGTGAAGGTTCAATGTGTTGCAAGTGCTGCTTTTAATGCACTGCACTTAAGAGAGAAAAGAGTGAGATTTCAACCACTGCATAATGCCCACAGGGATGATTCAAAATGAGCTGACAGGCTCGTCTGTCTTGTGTTTTATGTGAAGATGTCACTGTTGGCAACAAACACACAATTTGTGTTTAAAAGTTCGTAGGTTTTAAAAGAAACGCTGCTCTTTTAATGTAGCAAAGCTTAAAGGTGTTAAATCACAGAATAACAGTAGTCCATCCGTAACCCTATTAAGCCACATGTATCTTATTTGATACATGCAGTTTCTGAGACATTTTGCATCACTTTATGGTAGAAACGTTACTCTAAATCCTGTTGTTCACCATGATGATACTGGTGTCCTGAACCCTGGTGGATGCCAGTAAGCTAAAAAGTGGCCTTTCTGTGCAGAGTTTGCATGTTGTCCCTGTGTTAACATGGGTTCTCTCCAGGCTTCCTCTCACTGTCCACACATACATGCCAGGTTAATAGGTCACTGAATTTTTCCTTCCGTCCTGTAAGTGTCTGGTTTCTTGTCCCCCTGTGATGGACTGATGACCTGTCCAGGGTGTACCCCTCCCTTTTGTCCAGTGATTGTTGGAATAGGGTCCAGCTACCGGGGACCCTTTATTGGAATAATCAGTTGCGAAGAACCAAACTCACCAAAGATCTCTTTATCCTCTTTATTTATGAAGATTTTCCAGCTTTACATTCAGAGCATGATGCAGGATGACTTCATTCATTACTCAGTTATCACATGGGGGACGCAAACAGCAGTGCATGTTATGTTGGGGTTTTGAGAACCACTGCTTTAAAGTCCTGCTAGTTTGAGTTTTTTTTTTTCCTGTTTTTTCTCTAGTATTTGAGAAAACAGGCAGTTTTTCCACTTAAGATCAGCCCAAATGAAATGAAACCAAAAAACTGAACTGTGCTTACAACAATGAAATGAAGGTGTCGGGTGGGAGAAAATACTGGAGTAAAGTGGTGACTTATTGATCAAAGCTTGTTATATACACAGCAGCCACTTCATCACGTCCACCTGTTCCCCTTTTTTGTTGTTAACACAAAAATCAAATCACATGGCAGAAATTCAGGGCTCTGGTCCAATGAGTCTCCATTTCAGCTCCACATTCAGAATCTGCTGAAAACATTATGAAAACATGGATCCATCGTGCTTGGATCATCGTTTAGGGTTGCTGGTGGTGAAATGAGGGGGACATTTTCTTGGCCCCCTTAGTACCAGCATGGTGTAACCACCACAGCCTGCCTGAGTATTGCAGCTGACCATGAGCACAGTGTAGCATCTTCACACTTCTTTTTCCTGGGTATCAACTGAGCTTCTTTGCTTGATGACACTACATCACAAGCAACTGGATATCAACATGTACACCAACGTGCACCATGACTGATGCATCAAAGAAACAAGAGATGTCATTTAATAAAGAGAAGAAAAGAAAGATGGAGAAAGAGGACACGAGACAACACTGGATCAGGAGGACTCAGAGAAGAGACAGGAAGCAAGACTAGATTAGTCTTAGACCTGCTTCAAGACGCACCTTGATTGTCTTTCATCCTGTTTGATGTGCTTGGACTGTACGATGAGGATACCTGTTGAATTACTGCAGGGTTCCAACATGTGAAGAGCATCACAGAAATCAGTTTAATGAGCTGACAAACTGAAACATGAGCACAGTATTTACCAGTGTGTTTGTTCTTCCACCTTACTTTCATCTTCTTGGCATGCTTATGACATGAACTAACACATCAAACCGATGCTTTTGAAATGTCACGTTGCTATTTTTGTATTGATTAACTTGTCTTTGGAAGCTACATTCCTGTTGGCTAATTAGTAGCAGCAGAATTAATCAGAAATGTGTCCATTGCTAGCTTTGGTTGCAAAATGTCAAAAACAGCAGTGTTTCACACTGATCAGCTATCATCCGACACAACCAGCTTTAGATTAGTCCTTCGTTTTATTTGCAATATAAGACACTTTAAATGGACTCTTTCTTCTTTCGCTTTGCTTCTGGTAACACCTGATTAATGGAAAGTTATTTAACTTGAATAGAACAATCATTTGTATTTCATGAAGTATTTGCATAGATGAAATAAGGAAGATCCCTTTCTTCATGTTTGGCCTCTTTGTCATTCTTAATTTTGTCATCAGAGCCAATCAAACCCAATCTTTAAAACTCTCATCCAACCTCCAGACTGGCTTTTGGCCAGTTTGTTTCCCCCCTTGTTTCCTCTTTGTGATGCCTGATGAGTTTCATCCCCTGTTCTATCCACTTCCTCTCTTTATGTCACCGCTCTGCAGAGATAAAGCAACATTGTCGATTATCAAACAAAATGTGGGATATTTATATCACAAGTTGCCTAAAATCTTTCCATATTTTCAGTTTTTGACTTTCTATAATCACTGACTCAATGCTGAATGTTTCTTGATGTGACATAAAGAAGAGAAGCAATTTTCATCTGTACGGGAGAGTAGGATTACACTGAGATCAATTATTTAGATCCACCGCTGAGATTTTTATATTACCAAAAGATTCCTTCAGATATCTTCTTCATATAATAACCTTATTTTTTCTTGGTGGAAGTTGTTTCCATCTACCTGTGGGATAATGGCTGAACATCATTGTCACCGTGTGGAGACGACTCACACTTCACACTATGATTTCCGTCCTTAATGCAGAAGAATATTGTTTTTTTAACCTATGCATCTGTAATTTCTTGAATTCTCAGCATGCTGTAGGCTTGACTGGTACATTATTTCCTGACCAAGAGAGAAAAAAATGAGATGACATCAGACTGGAGAAAAATAACAGCTTTGCGGTCTGCAGATGCCGGAGAAATAACAGGATGTTACGTTTCATCACTGGGAAACGTGTAAATCATTAACTTTTTAACAGCAACTTTGCTTTTATTCACCCATGTGGCCCTCAAGACAAAAAAAAAAAATGAAGGTGGGATTGAAGTTCTAATACTATAAGCATTTAGTTGATCATTTTCTGACTATTGTTTCCTTTTACAGAGATGAGTTAAATCAGTTTAGTCAGAATTCACTAAATAACTAAAATAAATAG
This sequence comes from Pseudomugil tenellus, assembly GCA_037177515.1. Classification (NCBI taxonomy): domain Eukaryota; kingdom Metazoa; phylum Chordata; class Actinopteri; order Atheriniformes; family Pseudomugilidae; genus Pseudomugil; species Pseudomugil tenellus. The sequence goes on from JBAMHX010000023.1 coordinate 21,929,073, forward strand.
CGGTTGTAAATGGTTGTTTCATTGGTTTAGTAATAAAGCACATTAAAGAGACACAGTGTCCTTTTTTTTAGGTAAAGTAGCTAAATTTGTAGGGAAGCAGTCTGCCATTAATACAGCAGCCTGTAAGGGACAAATAGCACCAAAGCAGAACAAGAAGCTTCAACACGTCTGGGTCAGAAAAGAATTTGGAAAATGTGGAAAACATCCTGCATTGTTAAAAACCACAACCAGATGAACCAAATGACTACAGAATATCTCTCTTGGATTAATAAAGTATTTTTCATTTCATATGTGAATTGAATTAAAAAATGTAATAAATTTGGTAACTTCAAATTAAAATTTTATTTACATTTTTTTTTATTTTTATGCATTTAC
>JBAMHX010000023.1:21938219-21950993 GCA_037177515.1 Pseudomugil tenellus
GGTCAGCGAAACCAGAAGTCAAACAAATGGTTCTATTCATCAGAAACTCTGACATGACAGTTTTCAAACAGAAGCATCAAAACTCTGAGCCAGAGACAGAGACTTTCAAATATGTCAATATCTGTTTATAAACCCTAACACTGGGAACAGGTTCATCCTGCTTCTGACAAAGCTGCGTTCACCACCTGTATTATTGTGACAGAAAGCAGGTTTCTGTTGCCTGTAAACAGCTTATGAGAGCTTTAGGGACAGATCATAATGTATTATAAGAGATTGGCTTTATACACAAGTTCACTACTTCCTGACTTAAGACAACTGCTTTGTTTCCTGTCTTTCATTACTGGACAAACTGATTAATCCAGGTGTGTCTGACCTCAGAAACCACAACAGCAATGGCCAGACACACCTGGATTAATCAGTAAACAAACGAATTGGTCTAAGTCAGGAAGTAGTGAACCTGTGCATAAAGCCAATTAAACAGGGACAAATACAGCTGATTATTATTTCCTCAACTTTATTTATGAAGCCCTTAAAAAATTCAGTGGAATAAAGTCAACAAATAATCATCCAAAGCAACACGAACGAATAAAACCTTTAAAAAGGAGATAAATAATACAATAAAATAATTGTTCACTGCTTCTACAACAGCTTACAAACAGTAAAGAATAAGAGATAAAAACAAATAAAACACATTTATGCAACTTTCAAAGCAGTTTTTGTCTCATTACGTTTATTTGTTCCTTTCCTCATCCAGACCCCTTCAGTTTAAGCTGAACCAACTGGTCCAGATGAAGAAGCTAAAGTTGGGCATGTATAAGCAAGTACTGCAATGGTGATCTGTCCAGGTGTACCAGCCTCTCACCTGTTTATGGATGGAAAATGTAGAAAAAAATGACTGAAAATTATCTGGAACCACGCGCTCAAACCAAGAACACGTTTGCTTTCCTTAATCAGATACTGGGAAGTGTGGAGTTTGCTCACGTCGTCTGTGTTGAGGAACTTAAACCAGTTCATGGTTAGGGGGTGGCTATTCCACCAAACAGCAAGTGAGAGGCAGGTACACCTTGGACAGGTCGCCAGTCTTTTCCCACCAACATGGTGGCGTAACATAGACTGGGATGCTGGAACTGAATGGCTGATTTCATGTTTGGACCATTTCACTTGTTGCACGGGAGCAGAACTTTACCACTTGGTTTTCTGATAACAGAAGGAAATTTAATTGGTTTAATCTGAAAAAAAAAACATGGGACTAACACGTATCATTGCCTGTTGTCAGCAGATGCAGATACAAATGGCTGAAATGACATTACATCCAAACCTGTTGGAGGGATCACGTTTCTCATCTGGCCTGGAAAGATGGAGGAAGTTCGTAGGAGACTGGAAATGGCTTGACCTGCTGTCACTGCAGTCCTGTCAGTATATGAAAAATCCCATTTTAAATGGTTTATAAGAGCTGATTTATGTTACAGACTGGTTAAAAACAATCCAGCCTGCAAAAGTACAAAATGTTTGCTCCCGTTCGGAGCAAACAACCCCGCCTTCCCACTTTGCCGTGATGCATTTCCAAAGCATTGCTGTCAAGGAAACGTCTCTAAGAATCACTCAGGTTGAGAAGACACGTTGAAACATTTGCTAAAAAAATGATCTGGCCTCCCAGATGATATGTCGGCTGCCAGGGTGGCTGCTTATTCCTCATGCATAATTCATCGGATATGCATGACCCATGATACAGACTCCATCCATTAATAAGACAATAGTCATTATTTTCACCGTGCTTATCACAAAACTTCATAAAAAACAAAATCAATCTGTGTCATTGACTTCTGTTTAGCTCAGGAAAAAAAAGAGGATATTGCAGAGCTCAATAATTTCATTGTGTTTAAGGCTCAGAGAGCCTTTTCAGCTCACAGATGAGGCAAAAATCCAAGTGATCAATCTGCTTTTTAAACAAAGACTGCCTGTATGGTGAGTACATGGAGACACAGATCTTCTCCACAGGCTGGAATGAGGATTTAGATCAATAACGGATACAAAGAGACTCCTACAGCCAAGACAAATGTTGTTTCTGTTGCACAAAGTCCCATGCCCCATTAAATAATGGAGGATAAATAGCTGGGCTTATGTTTCATCTTTGAAGGCTAGAAAGAAACAGAATATTGCTATGAAATTATTAGCCAGCCATCAGACATCAAAGTCCTGCTGATGCCGGAGAAAGTTGCATCTTCATTTGGAGGGAAAAGACAGTTCATTATGCGAGAGAGACAGGACAGACGTCTCTGTTTACCTACACGGGTTTTTTAAGAGGATTTATTTTGGTTTCCGATGCAATACATCTAATACGCGATGCTAACGTAGCTGTTGTGTTTACTGCATGTACCTGCAAACTAGTCCTGCTGCACACTGAGCCTCTGGCGATGAAATATCTGCTTACAGCAGAACACACAGAATCAATAGACAATCAGGTTATCCAGTTGTTTTTCCACAGTTTGGTAATTACTGTTTTTACTGACTTGCGGGGCTCCAACATGGGGGTTTTTGTAATCCACTGTGTGTCTGAGGAAATGTGAAACTCATAATCTACATGTACAAATGTAAGACTTCGTTTGAGTCTTTGTAAGTATTTTTCCCTTCATGTGAAGACGCACTCCATCCCTCTTTGGGTGTGATGCCGGGTTTGATGTACACATTCATCAGTCAGTTAGACAAAGTTGCCCCATCATAATGCAGGTGTAAGAAGTTATCATTGACAATGTGTAACCACTTAATAAATTAACAGCCCAGCATATCTCACAGACATTTCACATCACTTTATGGTGAAACTTTGCTCTTGTTGAACACAGTCCCACAGGACTTCACAGCTGTCTTATTTGTTGGTGTCTTTGATTCAACAAGGTGTTTGAAACATTCCTCTGAGATTTTGCTCCATACTGACATGACAGCATCACACAGTTGCTGCAGGTCCATTATGACAACCTTCCACCACATCCCAAAGCTGCTTCGTTGGACGGAAATCTGGTGACTGTGGAGACCGTTGGAGGACACTGAAACCACTGGGCTGAACCTTTGATCCAGAGCAAGCTGGATTCACCAAACTCTGACCATATGTAAGCATTTCCAGGAATTTTTACTTTTGTAAAAGCATTTTTGGATCTGGATGCTTTAGATTTCCATCTCACTGCAAGTTGCTGCAAAACTGGCTGGAATTGAGCTGAAATTTTGTCACAGCAGTTCAACCCACTTCGGCTGTTTAAGCGGAAGCAAAGAAATAGTCTCACCTACCACGACTGTGGAATTCTGGGAAATTTGAGTATAAATTGGGTAGCAGGCGTACACAATGAGGGGAATCTATCTCTTGGAGTCATCTGGGCGGAGCCGGGCCGTTTGACTGAGAGATTAATCTCTGGACTTTCCTCCTGGATCTGTTGCCTTTGCAACACCAGCTAAGCAAAATATGGATGTATCGAAATCTTCTGGTCTGTAATAGCAAATCTGTTTTAGAATTTCAACCCTAAAATGTTTTCAGACATAATATGTAGCTTCAGCTTCATTTTATTACATTTTCTATTGAATGAATCGTTTAAAGAAACACCAGATTATTCATTAACAACAAGTAATGACATATTTTTACCCTCCATGATGGAGGACTCAGATTGTTGGTTGCTAACTGCTTTATTAATCCTACTTTGCATCAAATAAAATAACCTAATTATTTAAAATATCATATTTCATTTTACAAACAGAGTTGGAGCTACACACATGTCATTAGATGACCTTGAATGTTTCTTAAGCAACATATGCAGCCTGGTCTCTGCGTTAACCCCCGCATGAGCGGTCTGTTTGCACCGTGACATCTGCCATGCCCCGGGCCTCGCACAGAGCCACGGTCTTTTTGGATATAAGATCATTTCCTTAACAGGATGCCCTCCACAAAGTCAAATCATACTCCAGGTTCCAATTTCTCTCCTAATAAACAAAAATCTTCAGTGAAGTGAACACTGTGATGCAAATATGGAGAGATGGGGAGGGCAGGGGAAAGTTAATTGAAAGTCAGACAGTGAACTGGCCCAGATCTCCGTTAACGGGAGCCTCATTTGTTGGTGCTCAAGCTCACCGATGCTATTCAGCCTGAACTCAGACTTTAATAAGATGCACATTCATTTTGGTGGCAGTCAGCTGGAAAAGCCATCTTCCTTCATTTGCCTCCACAAGCTACTTTTTGTCCTCACAAGTGCCTTTCAAGGACAAAAAACACTTTCAAAATTAGTTGTAAAGACAATCTGTGATGATCTTTCACTCCAAGCAAGAAGAAAATAAATTAATTGAATGAAAAATGTTTTTGTCCAAAATTATATTGACTGCAGATAAAGGGCATAGAGGTTACTTTGGAGGTGTCCCACAAACATTTAGTCTTCTTTTTTCTTTTATGTGCATGAGGATCATGTTTACTAGCATTAGCATTAGCATGATATGTTCTATTACGTGGTCCAACCTTTTAACCATTTTATTTTTGGGAAATGCAGGAAAATTATCTCTTGCCGTAGTGGAAGCTGATGGGGATCTGTATAAAGAATAAATGTTCGAGCTAAGACATATTTAAAGGGTTAGCCTGATAGGGATGTTTTCCATTGCTACTTAAAAGTTTGGTCTTTTTATGATTCCTGGAAAAAAAAACAACTCAGGCAAGCGAAAGCTGTGTCATGTTTTTAAGATTTATTTGCTCACCTTCTGATATCAATGTTTCCAAAGAGTCCAGTTCAACTTATACAACTCCTAGGTGGATGTTACCTCCCTGGTTTCAAACCCAGCACTTCCCCACAGCAAGAATCCCTCATTTTCTACTATAAGCCCCTCCCACTAGGCTCATTATCCAATTAGGGGTGAAAAACAAAGAAATGTACAAAAACAACTGAAAATCCCCAACAAAAAACATCTTTGTAAAGTTCTACAATTAACTTCTACATAATTTAAGTCACTTTCAATAAAGAAATACCCAAATGCCTTCATTTAATTCCCCTAATTATGGCAACACAGAACACCTTGACCAACACATGACAGGTATTTCCTACTTAAGAACACCAAAACCTTCTGCTCAGTTTTGCCAAATCACGAGACATGCGGTCTGCATGCCATATCCCTCATCTACCGGTGAGTGTGTGTTTAATGTTTGTGTGCAATGTATGCCTAAACTATGTGAGAGTCACCAAGTGTGCACCCTTGGCTAAGCTACTCAAACAGAAAAATGTGAAAAAATAATGACAGAAACAGGATGTCCATTTCAAATGAAAGACACTGAAGTGAGGTGTGTGTGTGCGCATGCACTGCTCACAGTCAGACGGAGTGTTGGCACCGCTCCCTGACAACTATTTAACTCCAGTATTTTCCTCATGACGATCGGTCTGCAGGGTCGTTGCCATGGAGATTGCTTTTGGCTGTGGAGGCGCCCTGATCTGGGTCGTTCCTGTGATGACGCCTTCTGTGGTCATTGCTGAGGCACTCAGGAAGGATGGATGGAAGAGTGAAAGACGGATGGATGGATGATTGATGGAAGGGCCAAAGGTGGAGAGAATGAAGAATGAATAGAGAGAAGAGATATTGATGGATGTGTGGTTTAGGGAGGGGGGGGGGGGGTGATAGAAGAGAGGATGAATGGTTGAGGGAGGGACAAAGAGAATGGAAGGATGTTTGAGAGAGGTGGGAAAAAGGATAGAAGAAAGAATAGAAAAGCAAGAGAGAGTGAAAGACGCAGGGAGGAGAGAAGAATGAATCAACTGGTCAGAGCGAAGAGGATGGGATGAGTGGATGAAGACACGGTGAGGGATCGAAGGATGGATGAGAGAGAGTAAAGAATGGAGGGTTGAGAGATGAAACAGATGACAGATGAATGGATGAATGAAAGAGGGATGAGAGGATGAAAAAAGAAATGATTGAGGGGGGAGGATGGATGAGAAAGGAAGGAAAGGATGAAAAAGAGAGGACAGATAAATAGATGAAAGAGAGGAAGGGAGGGAGGGTGGAATGATGAACAGATGAAAGAAAATGATGTAAGTGGAACAACAGTTGTGATTGGATGAAGCAGGTAATGCGGGTGTGGCCTATCCTCATTAACCTGAGTGAATATGTTAACTTCATGTCAACACCACATATCTTCCAATCAGCTGAACCTCCCAGTAAAACCCAACGTAAAGCTGATTGTTCCCAGTAACAAACTGGACACTCATCATGAGAACATAAAGAAGGATCAATAATTCCTTCTCAGCAGTGGAACCAGTTAAACCCTTTGCTCCCCTGCTGGAAATTTCTTGGATCCAAACTGGGAGTTGTCTGTGGGTCTGTAATGACTGTTCCCAGGTGTTTCATGTAGATGTGCCCGCTACACCGCTCCGGTGACAGCGCGCGCTGCGCGTGCAGCTCTCTGATTGAGGCCTCAAATTCTGCCGGGGATGATTACGTCTCAGGCAGAAGGGACAGCTGCCAGCTGATGGAGCTTTCAGCCGCAGAGAGAGGAAATGTGGGGGGAGACGATAAAGCTTCTCCTTTTCTCCCCTCGTACACGTGCACGTTGCTGTTCGCTCATCAGACCTGGAGCAACTTCCAGCCAGCAGACAAAAGGAGAAGAGGAGGTTGTTGCTCTGATTCATTTGGAAGAATCATCACCATCCATCTATTCGAGATGTAAAGTATTAAAAGCGAGTCAACGACTGGAGCATCTACAGTTTCTGACTTTCCAAAAGAACCTTTTAAAATGCATCCAATCAAAATGAATTGCATGAAGAGGAGGTGACTGAATCAATAACTGCGAAGTTTAGGCAACAAAAGAAGTTTTTTTGTGATGTAATTGGACTTTAAATATAAACATGTTGCATCTCGGCTGTGACGCTGCAGCAGGAAACACAAGCCTATATTTTGGTGCAGGACAGGATGTGCTCAGTACAGATGATGGGTGTATTGATACTAGAGTCGATACTTCAATATCTGCTAGTCAAAATATTAGATTCCATTTGTTTTTTGTCAATGGACGTCTGCTGACACAGGGCACACCATTAGGTTGTCATCATGACATCAGATGTCATGCTGCTGCTGCTGCACTGTTCATGATGTTGAGGTTTTGTTTGGATGTTTTTGCTGGTTTCATGCAGGTTATTACACATTCTGTTACATCAGACATGAAAACCCCTCAATTTGAATCCAAAATAGGGAACCAACATGAATCATGTACATGCAATCATGTAGATTATGCAGAATACACAAGATTAGTTCATACACGCTTCAGCGTTTAAACATTAGCTGCGATCACCACAGTGCTTATGAGTTGACCTGAGGGCAGAAAATTGGTTACGAGGTGACGGCACTCATTCACTGTTGAGTTCAACTAACTTTTTTTCTTGGTTGCATCAGAGCACCTGACCTCTCTTAAGTCCAGGGGACTTATTCTGTTTCCTCCTTATCTGAGCTGTGATGGTGATTTAAAAGAACAACAAAAAGCCCACGAAGGCTCGGATCCATGTTTGTATCATTTTGTCTTAAAATGAGGACAGATCACGTCAGACCGCTGGTACGGGGAAGAGCGACACAGATGAGAATCGCAGAAAGTGGAATTAGCTGTAAAAAGTGCAACATGGTGGGATTCTCTTGGATGTGATTGGTGTAAAATAAATCCAACAATACGAAACTGCAGAAAAACTGAAAGAGTTTTCTGGTGAAGCATCAGATGGACGACATACCGGCTGATAACCAGAAAAAACAAGCAGCCTCCATCAGGCTCACTCTTTGAGTCGCAGCTGGATGAGTCCTATAGAAGATAAACAGACTGTTCATGTGGACAAAACTATTAATTGGAGAAGAAAGAGAGGGAAAACAGACGAGAAACACCTGCTTTGTGGATGTTTGGATGTTTCTGAATGTGTGAGCAGCTAGACTAGCACATGACTAACAGGCTTAATTATAGGTGGAATGACCTGTGTGCACCACCACAGAATGGTTTAATTTGTGTTGATAAATGGTTTCCAATCATGCTCCAAAGATCCCAACCTATTACAGAGTCAGCTCAGAGATTGCTTTGAGTGCATTGTCATCAATGAAACATGGTGTGGGAGGGGATAATGGTCTGGGTTGCCTTCCCAGTTACTGCTGTTTGAGAGCTTGCACTGTTGAGCTGTGTGTGAGTTCAATTTGTCTGCTGTCCTTGGCCCAGTACACATGCACTATTCATCAAACTGTTAATGAATGCATGTCTGATGCCACCAGCTTGTAACATTTTTTTTTTTGTGCGGAAAGAAGTCGTTTACCTGCACAGGTAGATATTTAACCTGCATGTGCGTTCAGCAGTGAGGTGTGTTCCCAAGCCAATGCTGTGATTTCCAGGTACCAGGTTAGACTGATGAGCTTGTCCCTCGCAGAGTTTCCTCCTGATTCTATGAATATTTTGATGACATTTTACACTCTGGATGGTGGGGCGTTCAAAGTTTTGTCCACAACTTTTAGACGCAGTTTGTCTCTGTGGTCCATCTTTATACATGAGGCCCAGCATTTCTGAAACGCTCATGTTACTGACCTGTTATCTAATGCTTCTCCAGTTGTCTTTCATTTATGCGGACTATTTTCCAGCTGTTTGTTAACTCTCTTTCAACATTTTACAGATGTGTTGCTGCCGTCAAGTTAGCAAAAAGCTAAGATTTACTATGAAATTGAAAAGCTAGGATGTAAAGTATGGGTTTTGGGTTGTTGTCATTGCATTCTTGTTTTACCTGCATGGGGGTCGGAGCTGTGTTGCAGGTGTAGTGTAGCCGACTTCCGATCGGTGGGTCAAGGCGTCATGGATCAGGGGCGGAGCAAGTCCCAGCCAACAGCGGCCAACGCAGAAAGTGGAGGTGAGATCGCCCACAAGCTCCAGGACACCAGAGCCAGCAACCTGCCAGCCTGAACTGATGCTGGACCCCATGCTCGATTCAAGGCCAGAACCTAGGAACCCACAAGCCCGCGAGCAAACCCACCATCCTGGGGGAGGCAAAAATAAGCACCAGGAAGAGAAGTGTCAATCCGGACAGCTGTCCACCACATCACCACCCTATCGGCCTGGGTGATGGTATGTCCCCCCGCAGGACATACCGGCGATGGTATGTCCCACATACCACCCCCACCCCACCCAAGTGCTTGTACAGTCATGAATAGGATGTTTTTTTTTTTTACCATTGGCCCACTTTAACTGCGTAAGTCGTGATAGAAACATCTGATTTAGCCATTTTTTTCTTTTACTGATAGTTTGTCTTCATCATTATACACCACAGAAAGACAGAAAGTTTAATTCGCCATGGCAACAATATAAAGACCCCGTAAAATGTAAGTCAGGGTACATGCTCTGCACGTCAGGTGATGACAAAGCTAACTGTTCTGCATTTCTGTCTGAGAACATCACCGTGTGGTTATCGCTAATAAAATTTGGTATTCAGATGGACTCAACACACAGGTGGAGATTTCTCACCGTTTACTTCTTATCTGTCTGACAGATTATGAGCTGAATCTCAGTAGACCATCCTTGTAAATTGTGACATGTACTGACTCTTATGACACAGTGTGTTAGGCCTTGAACAGATAGGAATATTCTTAGTCCTGTGAAAAGTGGTGACTGTCAGGTCTGCGAATTATCCAAAGTTAGAGGGAGAGACAGGAATCTAAGAGATAAAGGTTTAAAAAGTCTGTAAAATCCAACTCTTCATAATCCATCAGATTTAAATCTGCACAGGAAAAAATGAGATTTATCTTATTTCAAGCTTCTGAGACGTTAAAGATAGCATGCCTTCCATATGTGAACTTCAAGCAGAGAAACACAGAAATGAGGATGTGTGCCCTCAGCAGAGTAAATCACCTGAGCCTCAGCGGTGCTACGAAATTAGGTGAAGGACAAACCGTGATTCATTACTTGCCCTCACTTGGTGCGATATGCTTGCAGAGGAAGCTAAAGCTAAAAGAAAAAGCACCACCAGCTTTCACGAGCCTGTTCTCATAGCCCTGGTGTGTGTCCTAATTTTCACCGGCATCGGAGCCGCGTGTGCAGTCGGCTGCACAAGCATCAAACACACACCGTGCCGGTCATTAGTGGCACAACGGTGGAGTGTGACAAGGACGCTGAGTTGGACTTTTCAGAGGAATTTCTACACGTGATAGAGCAGGACTTTGAGTGTGTGCACATCCACACTATCATTTAACTGCTGGAATGATTGATGCCAAACACAGGTGATATATCATCCTGAGATGTTTGTGCAAATGTCACAGGCTTGTTTGTCTCCAACGAACTGTGATGTGAGAAGAATATGAATGCTATGAATATACGCAGATCCACCATCAGGGTAAACTTTGCAAACTGCAAATGTATCAATTAAAAGTACAGCAGATAAAATGTTGATATGAAACTCTTTTAGCCACTGCTCAGGCTTTCTCAATGGATTTTCAGTACCTTTAAGATTTTAGCCTCACTTTTTAGTCAGCCTCTTTCCTCTCTGTTACCTCAGCTGTAGTTTCTCAGCTTTAATGAGTCCACTGTACGCTACTTCTGCAGCAGCAGACATCTGCACACAGGCAAAAACTGGGGAGAAAAATAAGAAGCTAAAGAGCCAACGTGCCTTCTTATTACAGATAATGCTAACATATAGCATTGCCGGACCTGTGTAGGATTTGTAAGAGTTGTTATCATTATGTGCAGGCAGAAATTCTTGCTTAGTGTGTAATGGAAATTTTAGATTACCAAAGATGAGGAGTCTGGTTCTGAAGTGAAAAATGATAAACAAAGTTTATTAACAAGGAGTACAACAGTCAGAAGAATATGACAAACCTAAAGACAAACGGACAAATACAGAATTGCAATTCAGGAGGATTTGGTCCAAAGATCTGACAAAGCAGAAGTCTGGAGCAAATTCTGACCAGTCACCTGGGAGCATCTTCATTTAAAGGCTCTGATTGCGTCACAGTACGCAGACACTGTTGTGTCATCACCAGATAGGAATCATGTCCAGATATAAGAAACATATCTGAGTATATGTACTGAGTAATCATTTAGGCCTGGTTGTTCTGGGACATAAATGATAAAAGATTAAAGGAGGTATTCTTACATGCAATGTGACTCTGTGGCCCAGTTTTCTCTAACAAGTGAAAAGAATAACACATTAATAAAGTGAATAAAGTAAGATCTGAAATCTCTCATAACAAGTGATTTATAAACACAAGTATCTAATCAGCCAATCACATGGAAGCAACCTGATCCATTTAGCCATGCAGACATGATGAAGACAACGAAAGTTCAAATTGAGCACCAGAATAAGGAAGAAAGGTGATTGAAGTAACCTTGAATAATGCTCTGAATACTTACTGGGATTTTTTTAAAAACTTGTCTTGTCCAGTATTAAGACAGGCAGATAATGTAGATCTGTCTGCTGCGACATACTGAACAACTTTGATTTGTCAAGAGGAACTATATGTATATATGTATAAACAAAGTCCCTCTTAATAATCTAAATTCTTTATTTATTTTAGTTTAGTCATAGTTCAACGAGATTTCAATGTATTGCTGGACACGACTGGAGGGGACAGAAACAAAACAAGAAAACAAGAGAAAGGGATAGACAAAGTAAACTATACGTAAAGAAGAGACAGAGGTACACACCAAAAAAAGAGAACCGCAATCCAATCACCCATACTATACCATTCGTATACCATTGGTCCCCGCCGGAAAGTGAGCCGCTGATGGCACCAGGCACCTCCCATTCCCCATGGCCCCCGCAGCAGGCCACAACTGCCCCCACCACCAGAGCCCACAGCCACCTCCACCGGGGAGCCGCCAGCAGACACATAGAGCACCCACCCATCACATGTGCCGACAAGGGAGGAAGATCTCAGGCCCGCCCCCCCAGGCCAACCAAGGGGGCCCCACAGTCCCTCCCCACCAGCCCGTTCTCCTGCATCTCCAGTGTTTACAGAGATGTTCAGAAGAAGAGAAAATATCCAGCGAGTAGCTGGACAGACAACAAGGCAACAAGAAGTCCAATATCATCTCTGAACACACAATACATCCAACTTTGAAGGAGATTTCAAACAGCAGCAGGAAAACACACCAGGTATCACATAAATATAGAAAAAAAAATTGGAGGAATGTAATATGGGGTCCAACCAGGCAGCAATTTCTGGCTGCCGATGGTGACACCAATAAGGAAATGGAAATAATTGCAGTTCCGCCCTCCACCACTAGATGACTGGCTGCAATAGAGAGCAATCCCCACAGACTCCCATGTTAAAATGTCAGATTTCACAGCTGAAATAAACATGTTTACAGAGTGGCTCCAAAAACTTTTTTCAGTTTGATAGGTCACATTTACCGTCATGAGAACTCTGGGAGGGCAGTGGGGTGAATTTTTTTTTCTAATGCCTTGGTTTCAATGTTATGTCTTAAATTTAGAGGCGTGTCCTTTTGATTGACGTGTTTCAGAAGAGCTATCAGCGCTATTACAGGTGTGTACTTCCTGCTGGCTCCACCGTGATGGAGCCCTCTCAGCTGTACCTTTACATCCATTTTTGGATTTTCTGGTAATGACGAAACACCAAAATGGCGACGGTAGGACCCACCTATTGGCTTCAAATCCGCTCTTCAGAAACCTATGGGTCTTGTGACGTACGTGCTGTCCAGTATTTATTCAGTCAATGGATCCAACCCAGTGTAGAGGAAATTCATGTATTAGCTTAATTACCTTGCTCTTAATTAATGTCTAGCTGAAAGGTCTGACTATAAGG
>JBAMHX010000023.1:21987659-22007233 GCA_037177515.1 Pseudomugil tenellus
TATTCATATATACAGAAAGATCCTCTTGACAGAGCAAAATTGCTCAGCACAACATAGCAGTCAGATCATCATTTTGCATGCTTAGATGCTGGACAAGACACGTTTAAAAAAAAAAAAAAAAGCTCCAGCAGCAGCATCTGGAGGAGCTGCAGATGTTTTATGCTCTTTTTGGGAAGTCCTGTTAAAAGACCATTACAGTAATTCAGTCTTCTGGAGATGGATAATACATGAGTTTCTACTGGTCTTTCTGGGAGTCCAAACCTTCAATTCTTTTGATGTTTCCAATTTGGTAAACAGCTTCTTAGTTACAGTTTTGATGCGGCTGCTAAGAGTGTCTATCAGCACTCCAGACTGGGTTGGTGACGAGTTTGAGTTTTAGTTTTGTCTTTATTTTGTTGTAGAAAGTTTGCTTCAAACACTGACACAGTAAAAGTCCATTTATGCTTCTTTCATTATGAGAACATCTATTTCAAACCTTGTCATGCATCGCTGCCCTGATACTTCCATCCACTAGTGGGCCGTGCTGAGTTCAGAGTTCACTTCCTACTCTTTGACACTGGTTGGTTGGAGTTGTAGACACACTCACTGCATCTCCACAAAGGCTTCCAACATGACACCAGCTATTGTTGTTTCTGTTCCTGGCTTCATTTCCTGGTGCTTTTTATTTGATGGCGTCTTTATCTTTTTCCCGTTTCTCTTCTTCTTCCTTGTTCTGGTTGATTAATAACTGTACAGTGCAAAGTCATGTGAGAATTTAAAAGAAAAATCTTAAAACCCACAGTCTTTATTCATAATATTTAATATGGTACTTATTCCCATTTTAATTGTTACAATAATCTAAATAAAGTTTGAGTAAAAAGTAGAGATGTCTGAAATTATCAGCATACCGATATTATTGGTCAATATTGGAAAATATCTGTATTGGCTTTTACTCATTTATAATGACTACTTTAATTGAAACTGTACATATTATATATGAAGCTATTCGGCATGTCTCCTCTAACGTAAAATGAAAAATGATAAGACATCTCATACATGGATCTTTGTTTGGTACAACTTGTGGCTGACATCATCAAGCTGCTTGCCTTTATTGAACATCCCTTATAAAATAATCTGATGTAGCCACACTTTGAACTTTTTTACAGTTTTGGTTCAGATAACCAAAGAGGTTTTGTCTATTGAGTGCTAAGCTGTGTAAATGATTTAACTCATTCTTATCCATCATTTATGTGTTTAATTATTTGTTTGATTAATCAACTGCTGTTGTGCGACTGCATACTGTTTACTTGTCTCATAAATGTAAAGTAACTTCATTTTAGGGTTAAAGATGTGTGATTAAGTGAACTTTTAAATTCAGAAATATTTAAATGGTTTGGATTAGTTCGAATGATCTTGTTTTCATTCCTTTGACTGTCTTGTCAGCTATAAATAATTATATATAAAAAACAATCAAAATGCAAGGAGGCGCATGCCTGTCAGTAAATATTTAATGAACAATATGCACCTTGCAAAGAGGAAAATGGGATTATTGATGGGATTGTTTTCTGCCCTATTTTAATTTTATAAAGGGCAAAGAATGTAGGGCTCAACCTGGATGTGGTAAAAAATGAAAAAAACTTTGCAGGGAAAGTTGTACTTTTCCTCCCAAATGAAGCAGTCAGAGGTCAGTGTTCAAACTCGAGCTGTCGTTGTGTCAGCAGAGTCCCCACAGTGGCTTCAGCTTTACACCAGCAGCCTGTTTGTAAGACCCAGCAGGTTCCCGACTGCTACCCGGGGATTCTCAAACACAAAGCCAGCTCCATCCGATCCTTCTTGACGGTTCGTAACTAATTGCATCAGGAGTTTTCTTGCTTTTATTGGTAATAGGGTGGATAAATTGTCTCAGGATGGGAGGCTCAGACAGTTTCCTACCTCTGCATGACTGTGGGTGACAACTCATCATGCCACACGAGTTTTGTTTACCTTTTGTTTCGAGTTTGTGACAATGATGGATGTCTGAGAAATTCTTGCAAGACAAGTGATGATAAAATGCTGAACTAAAACACTGAATGTCCTCAAAACTGCAAAGGACCTACCACTGTGGCACCTTATTCTCTGGTTATGGAGCACATTTAAACTTATTATTCTTCCTAATTTATTCTTATTGCAACGTTTTATTGATTCAAAATCACTGGATCTGAGAAACACTGTTGGCTGTGTCCTTCAAACTCCTGCATGACAAACAAAGTGTGCAGAGGTGAGTTAAAAAGAGAAAAATATGTAGAAGAACAGTGTATGACCAGGACAGATGTCACACAGAAGTAAGAGCTTGATGAAAGGTAGAATGCAGGCCTTCATGCTGTTGGAACAAATGTGAGGAATTCAATTCGCTTCACACTAAATTTTTGCTCTAGTGATGCTTAATTGCTTTTAATCATGTATTCTTTGATCATTAATTCCCTAATGCTATATCAACATTAGCTCTTATGTTGGATAAAGCACATATCATTTTAAAAATAATCTATTTTTTAGATTATGTTCTTGATTTAGATTCTAGTACAGTGATAATTCCAGATGAGGTGCCCATTATCAGAAATTATTTCTGATAATGGACACCTCAAAGGGCATTATCCTGCTTATACCATGATCAGTTACAAAAGAAATAAATATTACATTAATTATTACTTTAATATGTTTTTTACTGTTACATTTTTTTTTTTTTTTACAAGAACTTCATGTTTAATATCTGTTGTGATGCGTTGGCAAGGTAAGGTAGGTAAGGCAAGGTAGCGTCTGGCTACAGAACCTGCAGTTGAAAAACTTAGCTTATGTTCTGAGTTCCTGTTGCCACGGTTACCAACTAGCATTTGAGCCAGTACAATGACTTAGACAAACAAGTCTATCTGACCAGTACTTTTTATAGTAATCCTATCACACTTTATAATGGACACAAATAAATGGTATGGTATTAATATTGAAAAATTAATTGTTGGATGCTATGTGAGGACCAAGCAACGACCTCTGGCTGTTAAAAGTAAAGCCTAAAATGCCAAAAATGGCCCCTCCCCCATAATTATTGGCGTGTCCTTTTGATAAACGGGTATCTATTATCCACAGAAAGAAGTCAGAGTGTAGCAAAACCACGGTTTTAGCTAGCTAGCGTGCCTTAGCTTTACCCCACCTACCTACGTTAGCAGGTTAGCTTCCATTAGTTGTGAGTTAGCTTGGCTAGCTTTTAGCTACAAGCAGTTTAGAGTCCCCCCTCTCAGCTCCACGTCTTTGCCTATTTATGTATTTTCTGGGAGTGATAGCATTTTGATGCTGCCAAGATGGCAATGGTGACCACCCAACAAACTTAATTTTTCCTCTTCACACTCTGTGAGTGTGATACTGGCAGAAACTGGGAGGCTCCGTCCATCTGCCCAGTGCCCACCACACACACACTCGCTGTCATGTCGTCATGTCTTCTATGCATATGGGACACTTTTTGTGCGCATGAGGTTCATACAGGAATCATATGCAAGTCGCAGTTAACCTCTGCTGTCTGAAAGTAGCCGTAGATATCCGAACACTTGTCAGCAAGAATTAGCGTCCAAATTAGACTTTAAAGTTGCTGCAGGCCTCTTTTCATGGTGAGAACTTCATGGTTTTGGTTTCATTGTAAGAAGGTTCTGCATGTTCATGACGAACACAAACACGGTTTCACATTATTCCTTCAGTCTGATCTGCTTAGTTCCCACAGCCTGCCTGCATTTACTGAGACAGATCTGCAGCAACACATTAAATGGCTTCTTAAACTGTTGTTTACTGAAATTTCAACCATCAAACCAAAAAACAAAAAAACTTTCTGTTGCTCTCTTGCACGCTGATCGACAATGTGCTATTTTTGGGTTCTTTCATCAACGACTTGATTCGATGCACCTGTATCCAAGACTCTCAGGTGTGTAAAAACTTAATTAGAAGTAACTGTCAGCTACTAACAAGTGACAACAGGAGGAGGTTATCCAAGCTGTGATGACTGTTCCATAAATATTGTCTGATTTACCACATGTTCATTTCAGTCTTCTCTTATGAGAAAAACCAAGGTGGGAAAAGTTATATTAAAGGAAATATCACATAAGCTGGAATTACTTATTGAAGCTTTGCTCTGATAATAAGACGTAATTCTTTATTTAAAGAAAAGAAAGTAAAGGAAGTGCACAGTCAGTAGGTTTATATATAATTTAACTTTATGAGCAGCTAAAACAGTGTGTTACTGATGTAAAAACTAAATCTTGACTTTACTGTAATGAAATAGTTTTGTAGGTTCTCAATATTTTTTTGCCAGATTCATAAAAAAAAACACCATTTGGATTTTATTAGCAAGAGGAATTTATATTTTCTCCCTCACAGGGCCGTACATTTGATTTTGGCATTAACAGGGACATGGAGGTGCCCCCCTGAGGCCCCTGGATTATTAGTTTATTATTTATCCACTTATATCAAAGAAGGGTTTATCATATGTTTCAATATACAATGGGTTTTAAAAATCTGAACAATAATTGTAAAATAATGAAAAAAATGCATTGATAATTTTTTTATCTAATAAATATAGAATTATTGCAATAAATGTTTCTTGTACTGCTATGAACAGAAGACATGTGGTTTAGTACATATTCATCCATATATTTTTTAGTAATGTTGAACAAGTTGCATAAAATATGCAATAATACAGGAAATCTTATTTACATAAATGTATTTTTTTCTTTTAAAAAGATAAAAATGATCTTGGCCCAATTTTTAAAGGGGTTTGTATCGAACAGAATGATCTTTTTAAGTCTGAATGTTATGTGAAGGCCAGGTAAACACTTCCATGTTCCATATTATAACACCTGGTTAAATCTGAATTAAATAAGTAGTACTTCATAGTACAGCTGACTTACTGCTGTGATCTCGTCTATCTGCTTGCTTCTGCATGTCCTCCACTCTAAACAGCTTTCTGTCTGTTGAATAAAAACATACCAACATGAATCAAGAGGAGCCGTGCTCTCATGCTTTTTAAAAAAAACTGTTTTTTTGTCGAAATGCAGCTAAAAATGTATATTTGTTATTCAGCTTTAGGCCAAAATTATATTCCTGCTCCAATAATAAAGTTTATATGACCACAAAGTGCAGACTTGGAGTTAAATTTGGGGTATACAAACATTTCCTTCGATCAGCAACAAGGCAACCTGTAAGTCTGAATCAGGCTGCACAGCTGTGTTCAGCTTAAACAGGAGAATGACTAACCTGTGGCTTGCAGCATAATAACTAAATTACTGCTTTGCAATCAAAAGAAAAATGTGGCGTCTTTCTCTTTTTTCTGTTTAAGCTGGAACTAATTTATACACCAAGGCACATATTGTGTGAAAAACTCATTGTGTTATTCTTCTTGCTTCTTCCGCCCACACTTAGCTCATTCATAATTAAGCCGCATATCTTAATGGCTCCAGTTGAATTGTCTCGCTTAACTGTGTGGATTTTTTTTAATATAGGAAGGCGTCGGGGAGGAAGTTCCTTCATATTTAATCAATATTGGTACGTTTAACGTTTTGTAACTTGGATGAAGAATAGGAATAGACTAATAGAGTTGCAGAAACAATTAAATCCATGTTTAAAAAAACCTTTTTCATGGAAGAAAAGCTGCCATAACATCCAGTTATTTCTATGTTGACTGCTGTAGAACAAGTCAAGTTTCCTTTGCTGCATCTTAAAACAAACCATCACACAGTAAATATGAGGTATTTGTGACCTCTTCCTCCCCCTTTCCTCTGTTTAAAAATTTATCAAATGTTTTTTCCTTCTTCTGTGTGCAGAATGGCTTTAAACTGGATCTTTTTAGTTCTCCTGCTTCAAACATCCTACTGCATGAATGCTGTGAATAAAGTTGAAAATGGAAAAATGCTGTTGAAAGAAAGGGAGGGGGTGTGGGGGGGTTTCAGGCAGCCTTGGGCCGTCATCTGTCTGCGATCAGTCTGAGGAAGTTGCCCTTCAAAGCTCTCAGAGGGTGAAGCTGAGAAGACATGCCGATAGATAAAGCCGGCAGCTCTATTGCGCCTGTCAAGCAAGCCCGTCAGCATGCGCCTCCTGGAGCAGCGATAAAGATGGATGTGGTTGCCACGCGAGATCCCAGTCAGCCACATCACACGTCAGGAGGGACGCTGATGGAGAGCATGTTAAAGAAAATGGGAGAGCTTTTTGTCTTATACAGGTGTGTAAACTGGGCTGACACCGGTTAGTTTGCAGCTTCTTGATGCAAAAGTTTGGAGATATTAGTACATTTTAAATGAGGTGTATTTCCATACTTTAAACACATGAAAGCGAGACATTTTCAAACGTTAAGACTATAAAACATTGCTGTTGCATTTTAAAACCTTTACTAAGCAACAAAAATTATATTTAAAGGTGAAACTTTTGCTTCCAGATAGAACCGTGAGTGTATGACTATTTTTTTTAAAGAGTAAAGTAAAGAGATTTTTTTGTCCATTCCTCTCCAACCATGAATCATTATCTAAAAGTGAGAATCGCCTTGAGTGCAGGTTCAGAGCAGCGCCAGGAGAAGAAACGATGGGAAGTCCAGGGGGATGGATACATCCTTGTGTGGTGTGTGAGCTTCTTTGTCTCAACTGTCTGATTCTGTGAAGGCGTAGATACAAGTCATGACGAGTGAGGCTTGCAGGGTAACCAGGTCTCAGTGCAAAACACCAAATAGTGACAAAACACATTTTTATCTGTTCAGAAAAACAGAAATTCTGTTGCTGTTCTTGTGGAATGCGAATTATAAAGTTCAGAGAGTTTGCTGTTTTGTGTGCTCTCCTCAGGAGGAAGGATCTTTTGATGCTTTACATTAGAACGAATTGAATGAATAAATGCTGCTGCTGTAACCTCATGACAGCAAATCATTAACCTGTCATGTGTGTTACCTATGAAAAGAGCAGCAGAGTGACAGGAAACCAAGACAGTTTGTATAACCTACACATCAGATGTGAAGGAATCCATCCTGGATGCTTCCTCATTGGTGTTGTTCAGCTATTTTAAGAATCAATCAAATGTTTGGGAGACAATACCTAATGTTTAAGTTTCTAGTTTCATTTACAAATCTAAAAACGTGAATATACCACGATTTTTGACATGACAGCTATTAAGAGCACAAACTATGAAAGTACATTTGGAAACACTACAAGTAAAACATACACCGACTAAAACAAACAAGTTAGCATTAGTGTGGCTACGAATTGCCAGACTTTAACACCATGCTGAGCCCGACATTGTTTGTTTCGGTGTCTGCATGCAACACATTATTCCTAATGATGTGATTTTAACTCTATCGATGAGCCGCTTTCTGTCCACAGAACATCTGGCCTGACCTTGTCTCGCAGAGCTGACTAAGTAAGATAGAATGATAACGATGCTTTAACTGGTCCCAGTGTGATATTAATCTCCACAAGCAGGTGTTCACACAGGCAGGCCCGTGTTTACCTTCGGTTTGTTAGCATTGAGCTAGTAATCTAACTGCTGCCTAGGGGAGAGCGTTGTTTATACTCCCCCCCTCACACACACACAATACACTGTGTAAGCTGTTCTGTGGCAGTCTGGAACAAACAGAACCACAAAGCAATCCTCGAGGCAGATGAGGAAAGTTTGTGTGATAAAGCAACTTTTTAGCCAGCGTGCATGCGAGCCCGCAGTATTTAAGTGTTGTTCTGTTTATATAGGAAGCTGTACTTAAAGACAGTTAAATAAAATGCTATTGTTGTTCAGAATAGCTGCTTTCATATAGAACTGTGTTTACTCTTTTCACAAGAACAGCAGAAGAATGACATGCTGTTATCTTTTATCTGCATGAAAGTACAATGCAGCGCATTCTCCCATCAGGCGCAATCAGCTAAACTGCAGCAGGTTTTATTTTCCTGTTTTTCATGTAAGGAAGAGGTGGTGAATGAAACACAGATGGGATGCATGCAGTTTAAAGAGAATTACACGTTTCATGCTTTCATGCTAACGTGTGTAAGGTGGGTTTTCACACAGCAGCACGAAAGCGTAGGGAATCAGCTGAAGTGCTCATAGGTTGGTTGAACATCTCATAATTGGTGTAGAAAAGTCAGATAAATTAGATTCCTTTGCTGTGTAACTGTGGTGTGCAGATATTCCACATTACTGGGGATATTGTGCAGGATATGAAAAACCGTTAGCACAAATTATAACCCAGTAGAGGCTGAAGGGCTTTACTGTTCTCTGGTTAAGATTGCTACATCAATCCAAAGCTCCTCATGTGTTTAAGTGTCCATCAAACTGGACTTAGACATAA
The DNA here is from genome assembly GCA_037177515.1 of Pseudomugil tenellus. NCBI lineage: Eukaryota > Metazoa > Chordata > Actinopteri > Atheriniformes > Pseudomugilidae > Pseudomugil > Pseudomugil tenellus. The sequence continues at coordinate 21,995,965 of JBAMHX010000023.1, forward strand.
TAACGCTAAATATAGAACTTTCACTCACTAGAGACTTTGCTAGTAGCTATTGTGTTGGAAACCATTTTCCTTCAGGACTACCTTAATTCTTGGTGTCATAGATTCTACAAGGTGATGGGAACATGTCTCATAGGTGAGATCTGGTGACTGTGGAAGCTGTGGCGCTGATTTCAATTAGAGCCTGTCCTGTTCCAAGTGCTCGAGAGTTTCTCAGACCCGCCATATCAGAGGAGTTAAGTTTACCTTGTATTCATTTACAAATGACAAATATATAATAAATACATAAATAAATAAAAATGATTTACTAATATATCAATTGCAAGACCAAACAATATAATCATAGCAGAACAGAACTCATCTGCTTCTGGAGAAAGAGAAATCAGTGAGTTAAGATCTGAAAATATTCATTATAAAACGTTCACATTGTTGAAAGTTATCTGTGATATAGACTTTCTGGAAAGATGAAACAACAACTGTAATTCTTTAGGAAGGACTTTTATAATAACTCTTTCTTCAATCTCTGTGACCCATCCAGACGTTGCCATTCATATTTTTATTTCTGTTGCCATGACAACACAAAGTTGGAGGCTCACAGTTGCCAGATAAGTGAGAGCAGGCTTGAAATCTGTGTCTGTCCTGGTTCTGCCAGCTCACTGTGATGAGAAGCCACATTAATCACCCTCCTCCAGCGGAGAAGGGGAATGTCCAAAATTAACATCAGCACCAAATTTAGCCTATTTAGACGACAGAAAGGTTACAGCCCACCCCCTTTGCAGGACTACCCTGCCCCAAACACCCTCTCAGTAAATTAACACATAAATACATATTGCTGAGTACGTACTAGGAAGGAAGGACAATTTGCTGGATGATGAACAGATTTTTAAGCAAACATTAATCTAGTCGAAGCAGCTTCACTAGCTGTTTCCTGCAAACAGAACCGATACAGACTTCTCTGCGGAAAGAAGCGTCTTTTCATGCAAGGAGAAAATTGAGCTCCCTGTATTGACTTGGTATTGATGCATGGTTCAGGACGTAGACATATGTCCGCCCTTAGATCCATCTTCTTCTTGCAGCAAATCAGATAACACAGCTAAAGAGTGAGACGGGAAAATGTCCCAGGTTGGATGAAGCAGGAAGGGATTTTGCACCATAGGGATGCTGCGATTTGGCTCCCATCCCCAGGCCCCTCTTGCCCCTCATCCCACTGGCCGAGAGGAGATGCAATTTCGTTGCACCAGATTGAGCACCTGTCTGTGGACTCTGCAGGCGGCCGGTACTCTGTTAGCCGCGGTGACAGAGAGTGCGGATATTCATCAGTCCAGGAGATTTCTTAAATGAGGACAGATTGGCAGGTGTCCAAACACCTTGAGTGTAACTTGCACGCCAAGAGTGCTGAGGTGACAGCAGATGGGTTTCTCTGGTTATCATGTGGAGGAAAGGTTCAGCGTTGGTGGTCATGGAGTCAATAATTTGCATTCAATGTGTCGTTTGGAAACGACACGCTGCATGCATTTTAACTCGTCGCTAAAATGAGGCTTTGAAACTCAAATACAATAGAAATACACATGATAAACAATGACTGTCATGTTGAGAAATTTCAGAGGCCGCCTGTTCAAATATGATAACAAGACGTGCTTTCCATATAAATCCATAAAGTTGGCTTGTTATCAATTATAGCTCGTTTTTTGCAAAGGATGCAGTATAGCTGAAGTCAGACGGCACCACCTCGGCCGCGTAATGAGAGATGGGACAAGCGCCCTGATTAATTCAAAACAAAAGAGTCAACAAAGGAAGGAGTATTGAGTATCACCTGGTGGAGACAAGATAAGTGCAGCGTCTAAATTATATTTGTTGAGATACAAACATAGATGGATTACCTCTGCTCCCCAACGGTAAATTAAAATGCAGCATATTCACCTCAGCAGGCGCCTCCTCATCCTGCAAAAACTTCTTCTTTTTCCCTTTTAATTTATTTGCTTATCTATTTATTTTTCTTTTGTGCGCGCTGCAGGATGGAATAATAAATTGTCCTCTTTGGTGGTTGGTTAAGACTCATTAAAAATCTATGTAAAGCAGCCAACTGAGGCTGGGTAACATGCACATTGCTTGCAAAGTAAATATTCTGCCTCAGCCATATTTTCTTTCAGGGATTTACATTAATAAGATAGTGGGTGTGCAGTAATCAGCTAATGGCCACGCAGGCCTAATAACAGCGAGGTTGAGCTACAATTAACTAGTGATTGCAGGCAACAGCTGAGACACAGAGCTTCTTCTGAGGAGGATCAAGATGCTTCCTTAAGTAGAAACAATCTGTAAGGATTTTATTTAAAATTTTGGCACAGATTTTTCAAACAAACATTCCCAGTTTGCTTGACCTGCAAAGACTCTATTAAAGGCTGGAAAGAAGACATCCAGAAGACACCCTCATCTGTGGGCTCACCTTTGTGTTGCTCAATTTATCAACAAAGTAAAGGCTGTTCATTTCAGTTCCTGCACACGTACAACCTCACTCCATTTGAATACACCAATTTACCAAAGACCTAAAGTGTAAACAGAGGACTGGCCTCTATGAAAGTAGCACCTTCCTCATACGGGTTTATTTTGCTTTGGCGTCCTTTGCACTCATCACCGTTATACAGTTTTAGGAAAAAGGTGCAGACATGTTTAAGCTTAATGAACGCTGTGTTATAATTCAGAGAATTTAACTGGCTGAACATTTGCTGCAACACAGTTTCCATCGTCACCTGAAGACAACTATTCGATTGTCAGCTAGTTAAGAAACAATGATAGAAAATTGTAAATCGTCAGTTGTGGTTTTCTCGCTGCTCACCACAACACTGTGTTGGATTTAGGGGACAGTTGCTCTTTTCTACTTTTCTTTTAAAAGCAGCACTACCAAACTTATGTTTATATTTTCGTACAGGCCCCCTAACGAAGGCTAATTCAGCATCTGTGTTGCATCCTGTCTCTTCTCTGAGCCCTCTCCATCCAGTGAAAGTCCAACGTTGACTCTTGTCTTATGTCTCTTTTTTCCTGTCTTCCTCTGATGATGTTCTTTTGCAGTTGTTTTAAACCAACATTGGTCTGTGTTTCATATAGCCAGTAGCTTGACTTACAGTTTTTTACTAAATAAAAGCAATATTTTTATAATTTCAACAAAGTACCATTGCAATGTGCAGGTTTTTCCATTGAACGGTTTGAATCTCGTCATCTAAGGCTGCATTTCAAAGCGGAGACACATTTTGGATTGTTGCTGTCCTCACCAGAAGACAAAATCAACGGGTGATAGTTCAGAGGCAAAGTCTTGTGAGTGTACAGGTGTGAACATGAATAAGGAATTTCTAGAAGAAAATGAATGAAAATGAAATGTTCACCACAAAGCTTTAAGGTATCCATAGTGGAAAAGCCTGTTTAGTCACCTCTACAATAAGGTTTAACTTGTAAGGATGGTGCTTCTGTGAATGTGCAGCACAGCTAAACATGTAGGTATAATCCAAAAATAAACTAAAATGCCCTGAATATTCTCCTGTTAGTGTTCGCTGGCATGTGTAAGTCAGAGATGTATGACTGTTCACCTAAATGTCAGGGTGAACCACTGGTGATCCCTGAGACATTAGCACACTACCCAGGATGACAACGCTTTCCCCACAGAGCCAGGATCATCACAGAGTACCTCTGCAGTGCCTTCTTAATGTGGGAAAGGGCAATCATCCAACCCACCAAGACACTCGAAACATGAGTGAATGCATTTAGGGATTTTGGTACTTTTCTGGGGTCCGTTATCAGCAGAAGTGGCTGTGTATGTTCCTCGCAGAGAAGCACAATCCCAGTTCCACCTAGTCACCTTGTAAAGGTGACTAATCACTGATGTATGAACCTGCACAAATTTACACCATTAAAGAGAAGAACTGATCAAAAAACCTTTCTTTTTGTGTTTAGTTTATTTCCAGTTCATGCACTTCACACACAAACCATCAGGTTTGGAAGATGAAGGCTGACTCTATGCATCAGGTTGTAATTGATTAGGAAGCTCATTGGCTGAAACTTAGTTGCAGCATTTTTTTTTTATCTTATCACCACGTTTTTACAATCTATCCATAATATGGTTGTCCTGATGGTATTTTACTACATCATTCTTGCACGTTCAACTCACTTAGACAGTAAATGTCATGTATATTCTTCTTCTGCATCCGAATTCTTCCATTTTTTTCCAATAACATTGATTTATGGCGAGTTTTGTGATGAAGGTTATCAAGATATTTTTCTTATTCAAACACAAAGCGTTGAAGGAGCGTGCTGCGCAGCGTGAAAAGCCTTCAGGTCAATTTATAATCAAGTTGTTGGTCAAATCAAAGCCTGTAGATGTTTGATATAGATGTTTAAAAACGCACCATGCACAAGAATAGGAATTGATCTAGTTTCCCTCCATTCTTGTATAAAACAATGCACAGCAGTCCGGAAAGTTGTCCTGCGTCTTCCATTTCCTCAGACTCTGACGTTACTGATCATTTTGAAGCGTTAAAAAGCTTTTTCAGATTAACCATTAATACAATGCGTTCACAGGACTGTGTCTTACTGACAATCTGGGCCTGCAGAGAGATAAATTATACAAATTTATAACCTGGGCATCTGCATCAGTTTGGCTCTGATTCGCTGACTTTTATTCCTGCGGGTAATTGAGGGCAGGACAAAGTCACTTAATGCCCGACCTCTGACTCACTCGAGTCTGGGCTGGAGGGGAATCAGTTTTTATTAGTTTAGCATATATGAATAGTTAAATTGTTAAGTTCACTTTCTACTTTTTCACCATTTTAGTCATTTTACAGCTGAAATGACAGAAGGTTTCCAGCAGATTTGCAATTAAACCTGCCGAGTTCTGACTTTCCTGAACAGCTTTTTGGAACATGTTCAGATTGCTGCCATTATTCTGCCATGCACTCAGATTTCTGGTCTTTGTTTTAGAGGTCCTCGCTAAGGTGGTAGATGTACAAACTGCATGAGACAAGAAAGACACAAGTTGTTCCTCCAGTTTTCCTTATGCTGGTTTAGTGATTTATGGCTCTAGATTTTTCGGGGAGGAAGCAGTTGAACTAGCATGCTCATTTCCCCTGCCGGCCTTCACAAAGTCCTCACTTGCAGAGAAATGTGCATTGGTGCTGCTGCATGCAGCACATCTGTGACCCAGTTCAGACTTTTTTACCTTCTACAGCCAGCGTGGAGGTCGAACACTTCATGCTGCTGCACACCTCAGATCTGCTTCCTTCAGTGCTTTCCCACCAGTTTCCCCACTTAGCTTTAGCTTTTTGATTTATAAACACACATATACACACCAGTGTATTCAATGTAAATACTTTTACAGTCAGTTAAAAGCTAAAGATTTATTATAAAATCGTTATCTTGTTATATTTGTAATATTTGTCATTTTCTATTGAGATGCTGTTTCTTCATTTTCAGATTTATTGCATGTCAATTTTTTTAAATAATTAAATGAAATTAACATTTTTATATAAAACAAATTAACTAATTTTTAAATATGATAGAAAAGTTGAAAAACATAAGATTCAGTGTAATCTGTTTGGCGACCACTGTCCTAGAGCTCCACCAGGCCCCCCACCAGACCCCCACCAGGCCAGTATTGAAAAGTGATCACATTTTTCTGTGAATGCTGAACTGAATGCACTGTAATCGTAACTCAAGAGACTGAATGTGATTATGTGAAGTCCTGCAATAGTCACTGCCTACATTTTCCAGCGCAACACCTAATATACACTATTTACCCACCATGCATTGCAACTGCATAATGAACCCACTACTCTTCTCAGCAGCATTGGAGCAATCCAGCTCTGGAATGGCAAGTGGAGATGGAAGGAAAGGCACTGCAGCGTGTGCATCACATGCTCTGTGTGCTCACAGTAAAAATCTAACATTTCTATGGACGTTATGTGTTGCACTTAAAAAGCATGTTAGAAAATCAGTGTCATCAACATTAGTAAAACCTCTACTGATTTGCCCCAAGCGACTTGGATCCTGCAGCCTTTAAAAGTGTGACTTTCCAACAACAGGTTGCTTTCAGGTTTCTCTGCTTCCATCTTCCATTCTCACTATGAAAACAGCTGAAATGAAATGAATGGGAACTATTTGAAACTGAGCTGGGTTTCCCTTTAATGGCCGCGTCAGATGCTTGCAAGCTAATATCAACACCCGTCATTTTTGAAAGTTGGTGATTCAGCAGACCTGCAAAAGGTCATGATTGGAGGAAAAGAGGAGAAGAAAAACATCACCAAACAGAGCAAGAGATACAATAAGAGGCAACATTAGACTTTTTAGTGGCTGCTACAGATAGGATACAAGATGGACTCTGAATTAGCCGCTGATATGGGATGAGGCACCTCACTGAGAAAATCTGCAAAAGGAATATAGACAGATAGAAACCTTGTTTTTCTCCCTTGGATCAAGCACTTATTGGGGAAAAACAGGGATTTTAGCCTAAATGAAGCTAAGAAACAGGTGAAGACATTTTAATAATTATTGTTTTGTAGCAGAGAAGAAAAGCCTGGATTGGGAAAGGCTGTGGTACATCAGATGAATCTTCATTGATATGTGCATGGATCCATATTAGGAGAAATCCATTTGGACCACCCCAAACATCCAATACTTTAAAGCTCTCATGGTACTTGGTACTATGACATTTACTTTATGTAATATATGTATTTTCTTACTTGCGGATTAAACTTTTTCAAGCACACGCGGGCTTTGGCTGCCATTGAATCAGAGCTGCTCTAACCTGCAGGATGTTCTCTGTGATTATAGATGCTTTGGTGCTGCAACATCGCAGCTATAATCCTGGGAAGAACAGCCTACTGGGTATTTTTGCTGAAGGCAATAACAAACTCATAATCAATACAGGTTAAGTTTACATCCCTTAGTTGCCTGTCAGGTAAATGATATAAGCAAAAGAAGAGGCTGCATCTACTTGTAGATATTATGACTGTGGCTTTCTGGTCTGGACTGCCAAGCGTGCCATAATTTATTTATGTGCAGAGCTTCGTGAGCATGGCATTTATAATCTCTTCAAGCTGTTTCTGTAAAAAATAAAGATAGAAAAATAACAGATAAGCAGTGAACGTTCACAGAACAAGCGGTGTCGCCTCAAAGAAGAACAATTAAGAGAAGTTTAAAGATTTTTTCCTTTTAACTAGAGTCACTGTAAATTATTCACTCAGATTTAATTTTTTTTTATTTAGAAATTAAAGCAAGACACAAAGAAATATAAAACTTTGATCTTTTAGATTTTATTCTTGCCGTTACATTACAAACATTATAAAAGACTGAGTTGTGACTATAACAGTAGCTGTTAACCATCTTTAACCTTTATTATAAAAGAAACTAAATCAATTCCTTCTAAATGAAATACCAGAACAGCAAAGCAGCGGGTCGTTTTCCACTCCCTGATGTTTCACCCTCCAGGCACACAGATGGTTTTTACTTCTCTGATTCATACTCTTTTATTATGTCTGAAATATCTGTGAAATGGCTTTTTATTAACCTGTTTTATTCATGGTAGCGTATCTTCAACCTGCAGAGTAACCTTTAATCTGCACTGATTTGTAAAGGTTCGCGCTTCTCGTCACGCCTCATATGTCTGCATTTGTGTTTCATATTCAATTTGCTTTTTCATTCACTTGTTTAAATAAACTTTTCAATCAAGATAAGTAATCATCATTTTCTCACCAAGGTCAAATAAAGGAGCACTACTCATCGGACACTATTAGTTCATTTGCCTGAATCAAGGACATATCTAATCGTCCAACCACACGGCAGCAGCTCAGCACGTTAAGTCATATAGATGTGGTGAAGACGACATGATGAAGCCCAAACTGAGCATCGGAACGAGGAACAAAAGGGCGATTTAAGTGAATTTCAACGTGGCATGCTTGTTGGTCTTGATGGGGTCGTTGCCATGGTGACTGTCCCCGTCTGGGTGGCTGGGATGCTGCACTGCAGACCAGTGGTTGCGGTTGGGACTCGGTCTGCGGGGGTCTAAGTGGTGTCAACCTCTGTGGTCGTTTCCTCAGCTGGTGCTAAGAGATGCTTGTTTTTACTGGTTTTTTAGAGAGTTTGTTTCAGGGGGGGTGGAGGCGGGGGTGGAAGAGTGTTCTCCGTCCTTTTAGGCTGCATGTATCTGAGAAAAACCATGTGTGCTCTCATCTGTTTTGGTGATACACTCTGACTATTTGTGTTCTTTAGTATTATGCAAAGCACTTTGTGCTGCAATCCTGCATGAAATGTGCTATTTCAATAAAGTTTGATTTGATTTGGTGCATGAGCACAGTGCAGCATCCTCTGATAGACACTTCCAGCAGGATAACGCACCATGTCACAAAGCTCACATCAGCCGACGGAGGTTCTGCTTCTGCTGACATCCATCTGTGTGTTTGTTTTTATATAAATATCACAAGACAGCAAAATGTTTTGCTCTTCAGAATGAGAACAAGTTAATCATTTCACATTGAATAATATGATTTAATTTCATTTCATTTTATTTTACATGTCCCTTCTTACTTTGTTTTAATCTTCTGTAAGACACTTTTGTTTTTAAGTGCTTTATGAATAAAGCTGGACTGGTTTGGATGTAAAGCAGCAGGTTTCTCTTCCCTGCAGCAAGCCTCTCCACTTCTGCTTCTCCACTGTGACTCATCCCGCCATGATAACATCACCTGCAGAGAACATTTGCTGTCTTGTGGCGACTCTTCTTGATGTGAAAACACCCTGAGCACAGAGAAATGATGCCAAAGAGCCACTGAGTGCATTAAAGGAGAAGCTCTGAGCATCTGTGAGCATCTTGGTGGAGATGCTAACGGCACGTTTGGTAATAGACCTGTTTACGTAACTGTCACATGTAAAAGCCCACCTGGGAGCAATGCCATCAAAGTGGGCTCTCCTGGTTAGCATCCATGTTCAATCACTGCTCTTGGCTGAAGGTTCGTGTTGCCAGTGGCATTTTGATTGAATGTTTTCTATTCACACACTGAGGCTCCTCTTAATGGCCCTTTTCATGTGACAGTGATGTATATGCAGGTAATTACAAGTGGCCATGATGGATAGTGCCGTCAGATTTACCATAATTATCCTGAGATTAAACATGTTTGAGAAATTCCAAATGTCAGAAATCATTACAAGGTCACCAGAAGGGTTGACTTTCCGTTGCTGCAGATAATAATTTTGTTGCAACGCTTGCAGAGCTAAATGCTTCACAGTTGCCACTAAAGATTAAAAATCCTTCAGCTACAGCTTTGAGTTCAGATCAAGCTGTAGTCCACAGACGCCGGCATCACATGTTCCTGAGTTTAGATTAGAGGTTTTAGCATGGCTGTCCCGCAACGCAGCCAGGTGTGAGAATACACTCGTGTGATGTGAAGACAAACAGGTTCCAGAAGCCTAACAAAGCCGATGATGTGGGTGCAGAGGAAACAATAGGCAGAAGATGTAGAGAGTATTACTGAATGCCCTTTGCTGTAAGCACTTTCATTATCTTGTTGGCATTTGCCTGTTTTGTGTGTCCCCCACACCCCCCCCACCCCCAGCCCCCCCAAAAAAGAGGCATTTATCTTTTCTGTTATCCCAAGTAAGAATCTGTCTCTAATTGACCTCGCTTGTTAATTAAAGGTTATATAAAATGTAAAATCTAAAAGAAATGCTTGCCAGGCAAGAGGAAGCCAAATAGTTCTCTGACCTAAAATGACAGATTGCCAAAAAGACAAGAACTTAGAGCCTAATTGGTCTTATTAACGGGACTTCTAAGCTAGCAGTTCTGATTAAATGGAGTGATGGAGGTGATAAAGGCCGAGTGGCAGGTGGGGCTGGACTGTTAAGTGGGCAAAATGAAAGAAAGTTCTCGTCAGGGTGGGTAAAGAGCCTGCATGTCTGCAAGTTTTATCCTCTGGGCGCAGTGAGGTGTGGCGTATCAGTCATTATCTCATTCCTGTACCAGCTCTATGCAGCTTTCTGCCACAGCTTTTCACCGTCTGACACATGCTCAGAAAGGGAACAGAAGCAGGAGCATTTCCACTTCAACACTTTTACATTTTCCTCCTCACTCAAACTTAAACCGCCTCATCCTTTTTCATTCTTCTCTGTGTTTGTTTCACCCGCTGCCTCATGCAGCCGTGTGTGTATTTATATTAAATTTGTTTTAGTTACTGCATCACATAACAGACACAAACATTAATATAGTAAACTCAAGCTACTAAGGTCTAGAAAAATGCAAAAATATCCCCAGTTAAAAGTGTACAGACTTAAAGGTAAAGTAACAAGTCCAGTTTTTTTCTTATTAAGAGACGTGTTTGGCCACTTTTAACTTTTTACATGTGGAATATTTGGACAGTTCACTTATCAAAAGTTCAAACTACTCGCATAAACTTTGGAACAATCTGGGTGATAGCCATAAACAATGCCAAAACATGAATTCATTTAAACTGGTGTGGTCCCAGTACACCTGTTTGGTGTTTCACTTCCGGTCCTCGTTAAATGCATGGAAAACAGCATATTTTAGAAGGAAGATTTAATTCGATTTATTCACGGAAATATCTTTAGGGACGACCTGTGCTGTTGTTGGATACATACAAAACTTGAGGAAGCTTCCAGATTTTATTAATGGAGCATGTTACAACCATAAAGTCACTCACAAGATGATGCAGAGAGATAAGGTGATTTCACAACAATGAGTCGCAGCACTGAAGTTAAAACACCCACCAAGAGGATCTTCTTCTGCTCTTATTATTTAGTTGATCATAAACCGACAGGACTGCATCCAGATTGAGAAATATATCTGAGCTACGAACAGAAACCTGCTTCCACCAGCAGCTTGTAAGTACTCTGCTTATTAGTGCAGGTTAGTTCATGAAGTATCTTTAATTTTGTACTGTATTTTGATGACCATAGGGCGGACTTAAATGTGTAATGTGTTGTTTGGTGACTTTGAGAAAGCGGCTGTCAGAAACATCATGAGAACCGTATGGAGAGAAGTATGGCGCAGTAAAGTAAAGTGAAGTAAATGAATACGGGCCAACAGCTTAATAAAAAGGAAGAAATTGATTATAAAACCATATATACTCTGCTGCAGGATCCTATTTACATTGGATCCCTGCCAGAAACGCAGACTTTTTGGCAACTTGCCAAAGTAAATATCGAGCCACTGGCTGTTGCTACCTGTCACATCGACTAGCTGATGAAAAGGAATGAAGTTTAAAAAGATTTCAGTGAAAAGGAA
>JBAMHX010000023.1:22012216-22022349 GCA_037177515.1 Pseudomugil tenellus
TTTATCTGTCTGGGGTCTCGTTCTAACTTGGACTCCATTATATGTTGATGCGGATCAGCATCTAGATCCAGGAATGTCTTGAAGGATTCTTCCTCGTTGTGAAATCGGATCGTTTTCGCTGTATCTGCATATAACTCCATGAAAAGTGGTTGGAAAGTTTCCAACAGGTTTTACAGGACAGGAACAACTTTTCATCACTGCAGGAGAAGAAATTAAAATATAAACATGCAACAAACAGCACAACATAACCAAGACACTGGATTCATCATCAGTGATAGAAAATCCATATGAAGGAATGCAGAACAGACTGGGAATCCCTGTTTGGGTGGAAATGAGCTTCTTGCTGGAGGTCTGCTTTCTGAATGCTTTCCTAGATTTATTCATTTAGATTATTTATTGGAAATATGTGTAAAATTGTGGATTTTCCCCATAGAGGCAGCTGGAGCCGATCCCAGTATAATTAGAGAGGCAGGGTACATTCTGTGCTGGTCACCAGTCCATCACAGGTCAACATAAGGAGAGACAAACATCCACCCACACACATTCCTCTTTCCTTATTGAGATCGGAATTTGGTCGAGTGTAATTCCTGTGAAAGTTGGCGGTTTGCTTAGAATAACTTCTTTACTGGTATCCACACCTACATGCCATTAAAAAAAGGAAAAACACCAGTTACCAACTTTTGTTTCACAGGCGCAGAGCCTCAGCTCAACTGTTTCTCACTCGGCCTCCTATGCAAGGAGCTCGCTCCAAGCAGTGTTTGTCCGCTGGAGTTGCACCAGGCTAAGCTTTGATGATGGCACCACCTGCACCCTCCTATCTTTATGATACAGCAACACAAAGCCTGCATGTTCGGTCAGTGAAGGATCAGCTGATGAAGCAGCCAAGATGAGAGCAGGTTGCTGCATCAGTTTAGGTGTCTCTTAATCTTACAAAACATAATTTATGGAGGGCTTCTGAGTTTGGTTTGATTCATTTCAGCTTTATTTGTATAGCGCCACTGTGTTCTCCCCAAGTCGGATGTTGTCTTTGCAGAACGAGATCAGGAGGCAGAGATGGTGGGCTGCAAACCAGAGCAGCTAACAGTCTTCCTCTGCTGCTTCCAGATGAGGCGGATCAGTCACACCCAAAGATACCAGCCAGAGCGCAGCTCCGTAGTCTCTCAAGACTGATGGAGGCTTCCTGCTACAGGGCGCTTCAGAGACATCAGTTTGAGCCAATTCATAACAAATAGCCCAGCTTAGGGAAAGATTGCATCATGACTTGGATCCAATCTCCCATCCTGAGCTGCAAGAGGCGACAGTGGGAAGGAAACCAGAACGGGGCTCAGCCTGGACTGGTTGGAGTGGAGAGGACAGGAAGGACAGATAACGGCTAATAAGAGCTAATAACTGCTCTTTCTATTTGTTTCTATGACCTTTCATTGCTTTTTGACTCTTTCCCTTTAAAATTTTAACTGATTTACTTTGAAGTATTTGAAATAAAGATATATCCAACATCATCCTTCTGGGGGAGGGGGGGGGGTGAGGGCGTCGGGTGAGGCGGGGGGTGGGGGGGGGCACGGCAGGCATCATTTGAAATGTCAGTAGTTCATATTCATGTAAAGTAACAGAACTCATGATTGTGATTCTTTTTGTGGACTCAAAGCAACTCTTCACTGCACAGATGTAGCAAAACTATCTGGCCAGTGAATTTTTCATTCTGCCTCTGCGCTGTGACTCTAATTGGAAGTATCTTCTTGTTTTTTTTCTCCCTCCACAAACAAAAATATGTGTTTATGAAACAGGGAGTTTCTCTGCTATCCTTAATAAAGCAGCGCTTCCTCTCAGTCTCTGCCCAGTGACAGTTTCTAAAGCTGTGACATTTATATCCAAATGGTAATTGATTCAGAGGAAGCTGTTAGTATGCAGCTACAATTTAACCGCTCTCCTGGTGGGGGAGGAGGACAGACAGAGCTCTGGAAAAAGCAGAAAAGATCCTTTTGTTATTTTTATTGTTGTAGATTGTGGTTGTTTTTTTGTGTTTGTAAGATACCCCGCCACCCCACCCCACCCCCCACCCTACACACACACTTTTCGCCCTCCATCACAGAGATTGGAGAGAAAAAGAAGAAGAGGTGTCTTGTTTTCCGTGTTTCTCCTCCAGACTTGACACACAAGAACACAGCTCGTGTGGAGGGATGCGGGTCAGGTTGTTATTGATTGGATGCCACTGACAGAATGGACTTTGTCACAGGCAGTACTCTCCACTCAGCCTGCAGGCTGTGTTTACCGGTGCGTCTTATACCTTGGAAGTCTGGGCAAAAACATCACGGTGGAGCACGACAACAGCAGCACAATAGGACAAACAAGCGGCAGTAATCCTCCCAAGATACTGTAAAGCCTGCTGAAGAGAAATAATGGCACAGAGTCCAGGGTGCTGACTGCATGCAGGCCCAGCAAAATTGCCAGAGTTGTCACTCATGATTAGCACTCGTGAGCACCGGCCACGGACGGTTGCAATTATGACAAACGTAACGAGAACAAATGAAGCAATGATTGGCCATATAATGTGACCTCTAGCAAGCGCCAGCAGAGCTCATTGTCTGTCCTTGCTGTGGTTTGCTTTCAGCAGCTGCTAACACGGATGAAAGTAATCGCTCATCGTGAAAGGCGGTGTAAACAACATACACCAGAAAACATGGTAGCGTAAAAAGATCCAGTGAAGCGCCCAAGGACGGTTGTGTTCATTACAGCAATGCAGGGCTTCTCCTGCAAACAAGCCAATTGCAGTAAGGCTGGAGCCGAGGTGAAATGAGTTTAGCGCTACGGTCTGCGCTAAACAAGACAAATGCATTGTGTTCCGCCGTTTACAGCCTCTAATTTACCCCACCCCTCCAGTCATTAGTGCTGTACGAAGGAAATTATCAGCTCTACAAACTCAGGAAGTTTTATATTTCCATTACACTTCATTTTCCTTCAGAATCACAGCAAACAGCATGAGAGGGAAGCACATTATTGAACACAACAGCATGCCACAATGTTCCCTTTTGCTCTTAAAACTCTACTTTATCTGCCCACAAACTGACGGCCAGATGTTGTTTGTCACAAAACATCTGCGCTGGTGCAGTGGATTCAAACACACAGATTGCTCCGCTGAGAAACACCCATCATATCTGTACTGTGGTTCATAGTCCATGCATCTCAGAAGCATGGAAACCAGGAGAGTTCATCATTTCCCTTCGTCCTGTTCAGAGTTATTAAGGAATTCATTAAGAATTCTTTAAAGTGCAACTCACGAAATCCCCAAGGTCTAATTTACAGGTTTTAGTGCAGCTTTTAATCCTCTTTTGTGCATCATAGAGCCAAGAGAAATTACTGGAATCAACAAACCAAAACAACTTTCTGGCTGTGAAAACTTTATATGTACATATAAAAAAAGCTAACAACTGCTTCTAATGCCTGGTAACTAACTCATTGGTTGTAACCAGGCGGCAATCTCTGGCTACCAATGGTAACGCTAATGCGGAAGTAAGATTAATTGCAGTTCACTCCTCACCGCTAGATGACTGGCTCCAAGAGAGAGCAATCCCTATAGACCCCCATGTTAAAATGTCCAATTTCTCAGCTGAAATAAACATGTTTACAGAGTGGGTCCAAAAACTTTTTTCGATTTAATAGGTCCAATTTTCCGTCATGTAAATTCTAGAGGGGATGGATTTTCCGATAACGACGAAACAGCAAAATGGCGACGGTAGGACCCGCCTATTGGCTCGATTTTCGCTCTTCAGAAACCTATGGGAAACGTGACATATGCTCTGTCCAGTATTATATACTGTCAATGGTTCTAGCTGGTTGGATCCCTTTTTCTCCACAACTGCTTGAATTCTGCATGTCATAGATTCAGAAAGGGGTTTTTGCTCCATATTAACTTGAAGCATTAAAACGTTGCTTCACATCCATGACAACGTTCCACCACATCCCAAAGCCGCTCTGTTGGACTGACATCTGGTGACTGTGGAGGACAGTGAACTCATCATCATGGAGACGATGTTAGCTTTGTGACATGGTGATTCATCCTGATGGAAGTATCCATCAGAAGATGCTCCACTGTGCTCATAAATGGATGGACATGGTCAGCAGCAAACCATGTTGGTGCTAAGACGACCAAAGTAGGACAATAAAATTGTCCCCCACCATTCTCTCCATTAGCAGCAGCCTGAAGCGTTGATCCTATCAGGATAGATCCATGTTTTCAAGATGTTTCCAGCAGATTCTGATCCAACCATCAGCATGTGGAGCTGCAATGGAGACTCATCAGACCACTTTGTGCAGTTCTGGTGAGTCTGTGTGAATTGTTGCCTCAGTTTCCTGTTCTTATCTGCAGGAGTGGAACCTGGTGTGTTCTCCTGCTGCTGGAGAACATCTGCTTCCAGGTTGGACATGTTGTGTGTTCAGAGATGATTTTCTGCATTTCTTGGTTGGGAACAGAGTTTACAAGACTTCCTGTTGCTTTCCATCATCTCCAACCAGTCTGTCCATTCTCCTGTGACCTCTGACCTCAACAAAACATTCTGGTCCAGACAACTGCTGCACTGGATATTTTTCTTCAGAGCATCTCTGTAAACACTAGAGATGGTTGTGTGTGAAAATCCCAGTAAATATTCAGACCAACGACATGTTCAAAATCACTTAAATCTCCGGTTTTAACTTCCTCATTCTGATGCTCAGTTTGAACTTCAGGAAGTCGTGTTCATCATCCCTGCATAACTAAACAAGTAGTGTTGCTGCTGTGTGATTGGCTGATTACACTGCAAAATCTAAAATCTAAGTAAGATTAAACATCTCAAATCAAGGACACATATGCTTATATTTTTAAACGTTAGATAATTATTCTTGCTTAGTAGGTTTTTTTAAGATTTTTTTTACATGCTTGTTTATTTTATCTTAACCTAATTTTTGTAGGATTTTTTTTCTTGTTTTTTAAAGGCAGTTTTTGTAGTGTAGATATTTGTGTTAAGAATGAATGCAGATGGAATAATGGTGACAATAATGATGAGTGTGTTAAAAGTTGTGGTTGTTTTTTCTCAATTTTATTTACATGATGAAAATATCATCATATCTTGATCTCTGGTGAGATTGTTTGGCTCATTTTGAACACTAAATGTTGAGTTTATCAGCGTAGAAACTCCTTAAAATGCATGTTAAATCATTTGAATGGTCTGATGATGAAACAATCTGCTTTTTTAGTTTATTTGGATTAGAAGCAAATGTTAAGATGCACAGAGGCTCCATCAGTCCTTAAGCTCATTATCAAGAGAACATCAGCGCAGATTGTTTGATTAAAGGTCAGAAAGATACAATCAGCTGTCCTTTCGCTGTGAATCTGAAAATGTTAGCCATCAATTGAAAAGGCTGGAATCCACTGCTCGGAATACCAACATGCTGTTATCAGTCTGTTTGTGCTTTTCAGTTAAGTGGTCTCGCAGTGATTCAACAAGCCCCTCCGTCCTTCAGGGTTGTATCTGCTGGTTGACTTTCAGATCTCCACACCAACCATAATAAATCAAATTTGCACCCATCTCCTGCTAATTTCTCCTGGAAGGAAAGCTGAAGAAGAAAATGAGAATTGAGGAAGTGGGACTGGATTGTCAAGTGCCCTCCAAGTCTGACACTCGAACAGACTGATGTGGAGTTTTTCTTCATCACTGTGGCTCATCAGAAAAATAGCCCTATTTAACGTAACTGTTCAATAATCAGCTCATATTTTTAACCCTAATGGTGGTAAAAACCAAAATGGCCTCGTCTCATGGAAGCTTTTAAACCTGTCATAAAAGTTTATAACTTCTGCATATAATAATTGATTTCCCTCTTTTTGTGCTTATGTGTATAAAAATAACGCTACAATGCCGTCTAACAGAAGGTTTTTTCATGTGACAGTAACAGATTTGTGGGAGACTTGGTTGGAAAAGCTGTTTGCTCACTTTCAGGGTTTTTCTCCCATAAACTGTCCTGTGTTTGGACTTCATGTAAAACCTACCAAAAAAACAAAAAAGCTGGAGATGCACAATATATAGGTGCTAATAACAGCAGATATTTGTCTTTTTTTCAAATATCTGCATCGGTCTGATAAGTAAAGTGGAGTCAATATAAACAACTGAAATGTATTTAGGGATACTGTTATTTGTGTCAGGAGATGGAGGGAGTAGCAGTATTTGTTTGGGCATTGAGGTTGTTTCATATAGTGCCAAAAAAAACACTTGAAACGTATTACGCAGTAATTGCAAAGTCGAAGAAATGAAGAAGATGCACCGTCACATCATTTAGCACCACCAATTTTATATAGTCTAATAAAAACTACCGGTACCTTCCATGTGTTCACAAGAAATGACAGGAAGCTGCTGCTGGTAATGTTACCTTTATTTTTGTAAAGAATTTTATAATGGTTAACTTTAGTAAAAGAAAAAATTGTTTTTGGTAATATCAGTTATCGGCTGCAACAACAACATTCATATTGATATCAGCCAGAACTTTCTTATCGATGCATCTCTTATAAAAAAGCCATAAATATCAAGAATTTAAATATAGTTTTCTTACCTGCTACTACTGTTAGCCGGTTAGTTTATCTTCATTTTAACTTAAAAACTCTAAATGCTCCCATTTGAAGGAAAAGTAGAAGGTGCGACATCAGGATAAGAGAAACTTGCAAAATAACATTTTTCACTAATTATTGAGCTTTTGTTGCAAAACCAGATAAAAAAAAAAAAAAAAAACATGGTGCAGCTTTTTTTTGGATCGAGACCGATGGTTCGGACAGGTGTAGATTATTTTGGGACTTGAGACCTGCAGTCGTGCCGGGTTGAGATGTTTTCTGGTGTCTCTGGTAAGTTGGGGCAGGGAAACATGTAGAACCTGTGTGACTGCAGTTTTCTCGGGCTGAACTAGCCTACCTCTGGGCTAAGCAGACTCTGAATCCCTGCAGATCAGGAATCACCAGAGATGTTCTGCATTCCTGCAGGTTTCTCATGTTTCCTACTGCAGCACAACTGAATAACGGCTCAGCCTACGTTCACTTCAGGAGACCCATTAAATTAGCTTCAGGTGTGTTGGAGTAGAACATCCTGCACGTATTCCATGCTTCCCTGCAGCAACACACCTGATTCAAATGAATGGCTCATTAACAGGCTTGTGCAGAACTCGACAACAAGCTGTGGAAACACTTTCATTTCAGTCAGGTGTGTTTCAGTCGGGAAACTTTCAGTACTTGCTGGAAACTGGCCCAAAAAGACCGGATCTGGAGAACCCCGGAGTAGAGAAACATGCAGGGTAAAGCCCTCAAACGCAGGAGTTTCCCATCCCTGATGCAGATCCATTTACTCTCGCACCCTTACTGTTATCTGATTAAACAACATAAGGAGTTTACTGGGGCATGATTGAACCTTAAACCCAAACTCCCAGTCTGTCCGTCCTTTGGAAAATGTCAGACTGAATAAAAGAATCTCAGGAGATAGTTGATTAGCACTGATCAGATGGAAATGACTTCTCACATTTACGTATTCCCTGCTGTGAGGAAGACGTGCGCTCCATGAAAAAAAGGGCAGAAAATCACACGTTTTGCTCATTTCCATAAAAGTTGGTAAATAATTCTTCAGCTCATCAAGCTCTTCTTCACATGGGAATAAATCTCAGTGACAGGTGGGTTGAACAGACTCAGCCGGAGTGCAAAGACACACTCAACACTTAAATAAAAATATGTATCAACTGCAATGTTTTGTTTTGCATCAGTAGACACTTGAAATTAATAACACTGCAAGTAAAACTGCAAGTCTAATTTTTTACTCTATTTTTATTTTTACTCCACTGATTAAAAATCTGAAAGCTGCAAATATTTGTGCATATTTTATAAAAAATTTAATAAGTTTTGGATGTTTTTCATTTAGAACCCCAGAGCAGTCAAAGTTAAATAAATAGAAATACTTTATGACACAAACAGTGTGCATGTTAAATAGGTTTAATATTTATATCATAAATATAGATTCACTTTTTTTAATTAAGAAAAAGGTGTGAAGTTGTTTTATTTCACAGTGAATAAACTCGCTGTATCCTTCAGGGTTTGGTAACTTTTCCAAGTAGAGTCAGTTTCTAATGATACAGGATCCTAAATGAATGAAATAAGGTGGAATCCGAGTGGTAGCGAGTGAAGAGCCAGCTGGATGCCGTTCGCGTCAGCAAAAAGCAGCCTTGTAGCTTTTTCTCTATTTTATCTGCTATGATGGAGAAGTTACAAGAATAGAGTAAATAAAGGTTCCCACAATTCAATGCAGCAGAAACCTTCAAAAATATTTGTGATTTCTTTCATTAAGCTGTAAGTGGATTGGATGAAAAGCAAGGCAAGTTTATTTCTGCAGCACATTTTGTGTACAAGATCATACAAATGGCTTTTTATGAAACATTAAAAGCAATAAAGCAGAATGGTAAAAACAAGCCGTAAAGAAAAGAAAATTATGTTAAAAGAGAAAAAAAATATCCAGTTTCTTGTTCTGAGTGAGGACTGGACTTGGTGAGGACAGGACTTGTGTGATCCAGTTTCTTGGTCTGAAAGAGGATTGGAGCAGCAACATTCTGGATGAACTGCAGCTGTTCAGGATGCTTCATTCGGCTGCTCAGCATCAAAAGATGACATGGCAATGAGCATATGCCGTCTTTTACATATTGTTCCTTATTGCTGAATGTTTCTAGTTTCTTCTTCTGTCACACAGCGTTTTATCCAGGTAAGTCACAGACCAAAGCATTGCACAGTGTGTTATGATATATAATTATATGAGTTATTTAAGTTCAGCTTCATTGTCTGGGAGGATTTGAATGATGATCAGGGTGCCATGTTGCTCGAACAAGTTTGCTTTGCCAAGGGCGATGTTTCTGGACATAAATTAAATCTAGCTTTTTTCAATAATAGGCTCTCCTTGATACTTGATACTTCAATCAGCAGTTTTTGATGACGTATTATTGCTGTATGTAGCAGGAGGAACAAAACAAAGGGGAGCGATAACTTTGATGCAACCACACAGAACCCTGAGCGCTTTCAGTCACAGGAGAGTAAAAGTGAACATCTATACCTGATACTCTTTTAGATACGACTCAGCACCATCACAGAAGGTGCAAAACATTTCCAAATGGGAGGAGAAACCATTAGCAAAGCTTAACTCGTTGGCTGCCAGCCTTATAGCAGAGAGCCTCATGCTGCTAGGACCAATACAGAGTTCTGGGACTACAGATATGGAGGCCCATCTTGGCCAGGTGCATGTTGGGGCACGTTCTCAACATGGTGGGTGGAGGATGGGTGCTCGCTTGGATGCTGTTGGAGCATGCATGTTGGGTTTGGCACATCCCACTTTTTCATATACAGAGACAACAAAGCTGTTAAAGATATCTTTTGATATCTTTGGCAGTGATCGTTTGTAGCAGACAAAGGAACCATTATGCTTCCTCTAATGTGTGAAGCGGGACGCAAGTTTCGTACATTGTCATAGTTGTTTAAATTTTTTTACTGGAGGGCAGAGCTGAGTTCAGAGTTCATTGCGCATTTTGACACTTTTTGGTAGCATTTACATTTACAACCATCCAAAAACACCGGAAGAAGTAGAAAAATAAAACCCCGAAGCTTGTTGCAGTTCCAGGTGCTTTTTATTTGGTGATTTTTGGTCATCTTTTTCCTTTTCCACTTCTTCTTCTGTGGTTTGTGTCAGACCTATAACACTGCCCGTGCTAGTTCCAATGGTATTCTGGCTAGCTAAGCACCTTGAAAACAGATCTAATTAATCAACACAAGTGACGAACAAACTGTATCTGTTTTTTTTGGTTGAACATAAAATGGCCTTTTGACAATGTCGTATGACTGTTCGTGAGAAGTTCTCCACAAGACATTGCATATTCTTCAAATGCAATCACAGCTTTAATGCTCGGACATAAGCCACACGGGACGAAGGACAGTTTTGACCTTCCCTGCTTCATAGAGTCTGATGGACAGTTATAAAAGACTTGTTATCCATCACATGACTCACAAACAGGACTTTTGTTACAGGTCCCAGGACTGGTACCGCAGCAACAAAGAGGATTCTCTGTAAATACAGAGGTAAGTATGAGCAGCAAGCAGGAAC
>JBAMHX010000023.1:22041222-22051947 GCA_037177515.1 Pseudomugil tenellus
CCATGCTTGTAGGACAGACCTGTAGAAGGGGGTCAGACCAGATAGATCGATAGACTGTGGTTGAAGAAGAAAAAGATATTTGTCGTATCCCCCAGCCTCTGGATAGAGAGAGAGAGAGATATCACATTTTTGATTGACACATTTTTCCTGTTATATAATGACTTTATGGCACTAAAAAAAACATTTAGAAATAATCTAAAATGCAAAAGTTGAACAAAGAAAATAAAGTAAAATAAAACTTGACATGAAGCATATTTCACATTAAATAACAATGTATTCCTGTCTAATAACCAATATATTGGATAATAGACACTAGTCCATCATTAAAAAAATCACAATTATAGGAAAACATGGTTTAAATTAAAATGGTTTGTGTAAATAAATGTTTAAATATCAGTGAGTTTTTAGTTCAAGGCAACTGTTAAACATTTCAGGGTTAAAACAAGAAGCTCAAAGAAGAAATCTTGTTTCATTTTTTTAAAAATATTGTTACAAATAAAGGACACAGAATCCTTTTTAAGATGTAAATTTGAAGTAGTTCATAGTGTAATCCAAGGTTTTCAGCAGTCAGACTTGAATAGATGGAGATTTGTGTAGAATCAGTTAAGTAAAAGAAGACAAAACTGTTTCAGGTTTTTTTAGATTGAAGTTTGTTGGAAACGTAGGTTTGCAGGAGAAACAGTGTATCTTTGCTCCGATACGCTGCCGGAAATAATTTTTATGCACATATGTTCAGCTACATGATTAAATGCATTGTTACTGCTATCTGGTTGGGTATTTAATACGAAAACAACATGATCATCAAAATGAGGAAGAAAGAGACTCAAGTGGACAAACTGGTTGGAGATGATAGAAAGACAACAAGAAGTACAATAAACACGGGTTCCAACCAAGAAATGCAGAACATCATCTCTGAACACACCTGTCCAACCTGGAAGCAGATGTTCTCCAGCAGCAGGAGAACACACCAGGTTCCACTCCTGCAGATAAGAACAGGAAACTGAGGCTACAATTCACACAGACTGGACAAAACTGGACAAAGTGGTCTGATGAGTCTCGATTTCAGCTCCACATGCTGATGGTTGGATCAGAATCTGCTGGAAACATCATGAAAACATGGATCCATCCTGATTGGATCAACGCTTCAGGCTGCTGCGGATGGAGAGATTGGTGGGGGACAATTTTTTTGTCCCACTTTGGTCGTCTTAGCACCAACATGGTTTGCTGCTGACCATGTCCATCCATTTATGAGCACAGTGTAGCATCTTCTGATGGATACTTCCATCAGGATGAATCACCATGTCACAAAGCTAACATCGTCTCCATGACGATGAGTTCACTGTCCTCCACAGTCACCAGATCTCAGTCCAGCAGAGCAGCTGTGTGATGCTTTATGTCAGTATGGAGAAGTAGCTCTGAGAAATGTTTCCAACCTCATGTTGACGCCAAGAATTAAGGCAGTGCTGAAGGGAATAAAGAGGCTTGGACCTGATGAAGCTACTTATGATCCACTATTCTGCTTTGTTTTATCACTGTATTCTATCTACGTGATGATATTGTTAAATTGTAATTAAAATGATTTTCAGTTCATTATAATCTTTCCCCTGCAAACATTTGTAAAAGTAAAACTCCACTGTTGCAAACTGACAGTCCATAATGTGAATCATACATGCTGTTCAAACTGATGCTGGTGGAGCGTGTCTTCTGCTGGGGATTGTACTGCCCCCCCGACCCCTCCTAACGTTCCCAGAGCGAGCATTATCACTTCAATTTCCTGGAGCTCTGGTCTGTTCTCTCATTTTGTACTCTACAATTTCTATGTTGCTGTGGAAAAAAGGTGACAAATGTCTTCCACACTTTGGAGGCAGAGAATGAAATCATCTCTGCTGGATGCTCGCAGCAACTCAAGTCACTTTAAAGAAGAGCAACATTTGAAACAATAAGATGCTTTTACTGGAATGAGTTTGCTTGTTGTCACATTTACTATTTAAGTCTCCACCAAAAGCTTATTCACACACAGTAAATCTAAAAATGTACATAGTCTGGCCAGGAAGTATCTGAACACATAGCAGAGTGAAAAGCACTTATAGTAATCAGCTTTTGGTATGTGGATAATCATACTTGTTCCCATATAGCAACGAGGATATAATTTAATTTATTGGCTACATGATTTTTTTTTTGTTTCTTTTGACAGATCATGTCTTCGATGAATGATTTGGCATAAATAATACACATATAAAAAAATTCACATAAGGTAGCAGAGAGCAGCCATGATTATTATTTTTATAATTATCAGTAGGAAACAATTTTTTTTTTTTTTTTTTGAAAATCATGAGATGATTAAGGGGGGCTCAAATTTAAGAGGTTACTATGTTGCACCACAGGTCAAAAGACTTTATGACATCCAACCAGGGTCTACAGACAGTGGAGAAGTGTAAATGTTTGAATGGGAGACTCATAGGGAGTCATCAGATATATTAGAAGTGAAACTGCATTTATTGATCAGTGATAATTGTTCCATGATATGTCACCTTGCGTGCGTCGCTGGCTTGACTGAGCATCACAGCTCTGTACGAGGACTCCACTGGTTTCACTGACAGGCAGGGAGAGAGCTCCTTCCCACAGAGCTCCTTGAGAGACAGACTGAGGCATCCAGAGTATATTACAAAATCAAGATTCCCTCAACAGACTGGAAACCAGTGCTGCGCACTCAATAAAATCCACTGCAACGTACATAATTATTTTTCGTTATTCCCATTTCTGTTCATGTCTTCAAATTTCCTCTGACTTGTTATCCCTGTGAACAACCTTCTCATTCATTTAAGCATAGCTCGGACTTTCCACAACTAGATTGGTCCATACTCTATAGGCTGTCAATGGGTGTTTAATAAATAAAATGCTAACACACATGATTCATCTGTACATCTATATGCTTCCTCTGTTCATCTGTATGTGAGACATGGTGTATCGTGCGACCTGTGCGTTCAGCTGTTGCAGATAAAACACAAATTGCTTGTCCTCCGTGGGTAGCTTGATGCTTTCTTTGTGTGAGCTGATGGGTGTTTTCTCTCATTTATGATCCATTCTCTTGTTTTTCACCCATGTAGTGCCCCAATGAAGGTGATAAAATATGGGACTGCTGCAGCATGAATATGGCCAGTCTGTCTTTCTGTCAATAGATTGGACAGAATTTTGTCCCATTGCTCATATCTGTGCTTTGTTTTCACCAGTCAGGTCACAAAAAACCTCCGCAATCAGTCGTCACATCTGAATCATACGGGCTTATTCTGCTCACGCAAATGAGAACACAACCAGAACCGCCTCCTTAACTTCCAATCAGACATTATCGTCATCATTCTTTTCATTAACAAATTTGCAATTTGAGCTTCTGCCATGTTCAGTGACACTCTAAATGTTGCTACTGAGTATTTCTCAGCTCACTTAATGTTGTGAGTAACGCTGAATAAAACGTTTACATATTATATGATTTAAACAATACAAAACTAAAATATTGATTTTGAGTGCTGTGGGGCTACTCATAATATAGATGGATCCTTTTTAGTATAGTATCAACATCAGCGCAGAGCCAGATGTTTTTACCTGTTAATTTATTTTCTCATTTTAGACAATGCTTAAAAGGTTTAGTCAGGAATTAGAGACAGGTGAGTGTGGGATGGGCGCAGGGTGGGGTGGTCTGTCTCTGTGTGTATGAATACCTGCCTGTAAGTGAATGCAATTGTGGGGTTGGTATTTCATTGCCATGTTGTCTGTTGGTGTGTTTTAATTTAAATGATTTTATCATGTACAGCACTTTGTGTTGCCAAAGACATGAAACGCGCTTTAAAAATGAAGTTTGAGGTTTGAATATCTGGAACCATAGAGAATATTAAACCTTTATTGGAGATCTATTAAAACACGTCAACTGTTTTTTTTTCTTCCCAGCTCCATGAACTGGGATGTAGCCTGATCATTAATGATTGGTGTAGAGAACATGTGGTTGTATTGTTTTATCAACTAACATGCAGAGACATTTTCTTTGTCCACTGTAGTGGACGAATATGGACATTTGCCCAGTAAAGGGTTAAGTCTTGTGCATCAATATGGACATTTTTGTCCAGTTGGGCAAATTTTTCCTACTGAAAAGGTGTAATTTTGTCTGTTAATGCAAATTAGTGTTTTTTTTTTAAATAAAATCTAACTATTTTTTTAAATTAATTTTTAGGTACTGATGTCTAAGGACAGGATCTGTTTAGTTTAGTGTAGTCACTAATTGTGTGTATTGTGAGTTATGTCTATTTTTCTGTTATTACCTGCATGTGAAGCCCTCTGAGACATCTTGTACTTGTATACTGGGCTATATAAATAAAATTGAATTGAATTGATGGTGTTTTATGCATACGATAGCATAACTTTTTCTATAGATGCATGATGGGTAAAATTAGTAAAATAGAAGAAAATGGAAGCATGGCTTTATAAACCTGAAGAGGATGCATATGGATACTCAACTTTATGCATGTGTACATATCATGAAGGTGCAGTTTTATGTGGGAAACACCAGGTATCTTTACTCAACAAAGCAAATAACATTAAAATTGACTTATTTTTAAATCTTTTCAATCATAGACTAATGTTCTCATCTGTGCTAAATCCAGTCTGGACTTGTTTGCAAAGTCAGGCATAAAAAACGTGAACATCCCATTCTAATTGACCAGCAGTATACTCCCATGAAATGACACTCCGTCTAGAGGCTATTTTACTGAAGTGGTTTCTTGTTGGCACAGAAACATTCAGTTTACCGAGTTCTTGTCAAAAAGATGCATTTTCAGTGCAGTTGTTTTTTTAAAAAAATATTTTATTTCTTTAAATGGTAGCATATGATAAACATAATCTGACCGGCTTTAAAAAGACTTCTTTTTTTCCTGTCAGCTATTTAAACATAAATCTCTTCGTCAACGCCAAACAGCTTAAATGTGGTTTGAATGTCAGACATCTGCGTAGATCTCATATTTCTGTCTGGTGGCATTTGAATGTTGTTTTAGTATAATTTGCTTTTTGGGATCTCAATAAATCAGTAAATAAATGAGTTTTATTGAGAGTACTACCTCTAAAACTAATCATAAACAGCTAAGCCAGTTCAGCTTCTGTTACCATGGAGATGTACTAAGTTAAGATCATGTCAGTAAAATCTCTTCTTTACAAACCTTGCAAGAATAATACTCTTATTACGCACCTGACTGAACACTGTTATTTAGCTTATGGCTAATATTTGACGGACTCTAAACTTTTTATCTTTCCTTTGAGGTGTTTTTGCACATTTGGCTTCTGGTTTCTTTACATCAGCTGCAACAATATGCCAGCCTGCTACATGCAGCGTCATGTTTGTCCTACGAGTGTAAAGGCCTTCACACATTTACTCACAATATTTCATTTCAATAATTCACACAGCAGCATTTTTTTCCATATCAGTGTCAAAACGACGGCAATGTTCACATCAGTGACAGAATCTCGTCCAGCAAGCCTTGTTTTTTTAAACTGATGCTAATGAGCTGAATTACATATATTATTTGTAGATCACATTAGTATTTGTTGCTTTTTTCTCTTTTCTTTTCCAGCATCAGACATTTGTTTTCCCTTCATGGAGAATCAACAAATGTTTTTGCCTCCTTGCAAGTTGTTTTGCAAGAATTTTTGTAATTTATTGTCAATTTTACATCACAAGTGTGCATAGACAAACATCCAAATTGCCTTTTTTTGCAATTTCATGTGTATGCACATCAATCCTAGTGTGCAAATGCCTTAAGAAGAATATTAAGCCTATTTGTTATCAACAAATTTCTATTTACTAAGATGTCAACAGAAACCGGTCAGCAAATCTAATATTATTGGAACAACTGAGTCTTTAGATGGTTTAATTGTCATACAAAACTCTTTCTAAAGTGGTTGTTAACTTGGAAAAAAAGTGCAGTTAGCAGGTCCTAACTCAATTCAAATTGCTTTGTTACATCTACTTCTGACACTTATGTGTAGAAGGCAATTATAGCAATCGAGACCAAAGTTAGACGAAACCTTTTGGGCACACTTTTGTCTTCCTGAGTAACAATAAAGCCTCTTTTTAAAGTCTAGTTCTCTTTCATTATGCAGTGTAGATAAGACAGTTTTTAGGAGCACTTTCCACAGATAATAGGGGGCTATGGGTTCATGTTACCACACGGGAACAATTTATATCGCAGTCAGCATCTCCAGGTACATGATTTCAGCTGCATGGTCTCGTCCTTGGAGGATGCCGAGGTTATGAATCATTAGTATTTTACTTTGGGAGACAAAACATAGATATAGTCTTCACAGGACTTCACTAGGGCTTCAAATTAGATGTGATGGTTAAGTCAGTAATACATTTTTTGCCAATGAATTTTAAAAAAACAAAACAAAAATAAATGAGCTGCACTGCTGAGGCATCAGTGTGAATCTTCTGGTGTGATGAAAGCCAAGCTGTGGCCCCAGGTGTTTCTTCTCATTATTATAATTTGAAATGCAGTTCAATCTCTGCTTCCCCAGGCCCAAAGGTCTGAGGGATATTATTGACTTTGAAGTGGCCCCTCAGAGACAGAGGCATTTAACTGCTAGTTAATATAGAGGGGGATTAACAGAGAGAAGAAAGGAAGGAGTAGAGGCCGCTTGAAGGGCCGAGACGCCAGATTCTGGATTATTGTTCATTTCCTTCTTATCTGTTCGACGCCTCATTGTTTAATTTCTTTTCCCGACTCGTTTGATTGACAGAACAATTGAACACTGCCACACTACTAGCTGGTACCTTGTCTTACTTTGGTGTGTTCATACTGAACTTTCAATTACAGCAGCTCTGGAGAGCTACAGTGATGAGGTACAAATTGCATTACAGACCTTTTAAACACGGGGGAAATCTCAAACGCTGTATACCTATGATTTTTCCGCATCGCCTTTTTACACAAAGCAAAAACTACTTTTAAATCAACTGGATCAAACTGGAACCGTCCCTGCGCTCATGAGCAAAAGACTCTGCTACTCTACTGTCCAACTGTTAAATATTTTAGATCCTGTGAAGAAAAAAGAAGTAGCACTGATGAATGGGGAATATGAAGCCCTGAAATCTGCTGATAGCACCTCTGGCATCCTCAAGCAATACATATTGATTAGCTTTTGATCCCACCTGAGAGTCAGTTTTGGTGTGTTATACCATTTTATCCCTATTTAGTATTCTTGTCATCTGTGGCTGGTTTCTTCTTAAGTGGCAGAAAAGAGTAAGATTTGAGAAACTGATGCGCTCAGTTTAAAGGTGCAGCGATACCACACTAACATTTTCAGATAAATCAAGTCTCTCCAATAAATTGGCTTTGATTGATAGATTCATCCAAAGAGAAAAAAATCCAACTCAATGTATCTGAGCAGACTCTCAACTCAACTTTATTTATAAAGCCCTTTAAAACAACTGCTGTTGAACAAAGTGCTGTTCAGAAAAGCGACAGACTAAAAACTATACAGAAAACTCCAAGAAGAAAAGAATAAAAGCAAAATAAAAAACAAAAAAAAAAATAAATTAATAAAACCAATGATAAAACCTCCAGTACACTAAAACAGAAGCCAGTCTCGTACTGGGTTAAAAGCCAAAGAATAAAAATAGGTTTTAAGGTGTGTTTTAAAACTGGACAGTGAGGAGGCTTGTCTAGTGTAATGAGGGAGCTCGTTCCACAACTTTGGACCGGGAACTGAAAAGGCCCTGTCACCTTTGAGCTTTCGTTTGGACCTCGGTACGTCCAGGAGCAGCAGGTATGAGCAGGAACGAGCAGGAGTGTAGGGCTGGAAAAGCTCGGGGAGGTAAGGGGGGGTCACACCATTTAAAGATTTAAAAACAAATAAAATAATTTTAAAATTAACTCTGTAGTGCACTGGCAGCCCATGGAGGGAAGCCAGAATGGGGGTTACGTGCTCCCTCTTATGTACTCCAGTGAGAATGCGTGCGGCTGCATTTTGCACCAACTGGAGACGTGTGAGGGAGGACTGGCTCACCCCAAAATAAAGAGCATTATAGTAATCCAGCCGGGATGTAATAAAAGCATGGATTACAGTTTCAAAGTGCTGCCAAGCAAGAAATGGTTTGATCTTGGCCAGTTTTCTGATTTGAAAAAAGCTTGATTTCATTACAGAGTTAATATGCCGATCCAATTTAAAATCACTGTTCAATTCTGTCCAAACCCAGATTTGAGACAACTGGCTTTAAAAAGCCAACCAAAGGGCCCAACTCCAAAGAAGGGGATGCACAAATACCAGTGGGACAAAATACAATAACTTCAGTTTTGTCCTTGTTAAGATATAAAAAATTTCGGGCCAACCAGGCTTTGAGGTCTTCCAGACATGCTAAAAGTGCTGCAGGTGAAAAGGCATTTTTCTTTTTAAGTGGCACATATATCTGACTATCATCAGCATACAAGTGGAAGAAAATGCTATGTTTTCTGAGGACTGATCCCAGAGGCAGCAAATACAATGAAAAGAGTAGGGGTCCCAGAATCGACCCCCGTGGAATCCCATAAGAAAGTGAAGCAGAGTTCGATTAAAACTTTCCAAAGCTCGCACTCATGCTTCTGTCTGACAGATAAGACTTAAACCACTCCAGTGCAGTTCCACAGACACCCACTACGTGGTGTAACCGATCCACAAGAGTATTATGATCCATGGTGTCGAAGGCAGCTGTGAAGTCCAATAATATAAGAATAACGTGAGAAGAAGATGTCGTTAAAAACCTTAATCAAAGGTGACTGTGTGCTCTGCAGCCTTTTAAAACCGGACTGAAACACTTCCAGAACATCGTGTTCTTCCAAAAACAAGTTGAGAGTAGACAACTTTTTCTAAAATTTTAGAAATAAAAGGCAACCCAGAGATGGGTTGCCCAGGATGTTACCATCAAGGCCGGGCTTTTTAAGTAGGGGCTGGATCACAGCATGTTTGAAACTTGATGGAAGCACTCCAGATGACAGACTCCTGTTTATTATTGCCAGGACAACATTTCCTACACTTGGAAAAATACTTTTCAGGAGCCGTGGGGGATCAGTGTCATGAGGGGAGCCTGATAGCTTAATATGATTAATAAAATCCTCTAATACTGGTAAAGATACCAGCTCAAACTGATCAAAAGCTGCAGAACAAGGAGCAGAGACAGAGGGGTCAGATACAGGAGCAAAGATGAGAGTCATTGTAGTAGCAACCTTGTCAATAAAAAAGTGCAGGAAGTTACTACAAGTCTCAGTTGATGCCTCCAAGCTAACAGGCTGTGAGGCATCAAGAACAGTTTCAATAGTTTTGAACAATACTCGCGGGTTATGATGATTTGACTCAATGAGATCTGTTGAATATTTCCTTTTGGCTTCCTTTACAGTTTCCTGGTAACAATGCCAACAGTCCTTTAGGATGAGGAAGGAAACCTGTAACCTTTCCTCCTTCCATTTCCTCTCAGCTTTCCGGCATTTCTGTCTAACTGCATGAGTGTCATCATTAAACCAGGGTTCAGATTTAGCCCTGGGCTTCACAATTTTTGTTGGAGCCACAGAGTCCAGTATGGTTTTGCAGGAAGAGTTGGACCAATAGATGAGCTCCTCTTTGTTAGCAGAGGCAGGGTGAGGGCAGAGCAGCTTAAAAGCTGAAGAAAATGGCCAGCAGTTAAAGAGTTAATAATCCGAGGACATTGAACAGGAGCGCCAGATTTCAAATCAGCCCTGGAGAAACCAACTTCAAACACAATGGGCATATGATCAGAAATTGCATCATCACAAATCTCCAAATTAGACACCGATAGGCCATATGAGAAGATAAGGTCTAATGTGTGTCCATGTTGGTGTGTGGGCCAGACACACACTGAACCAAGTCAATAAGGCTTAAAAAGTTCTTCACCAATGGCCTATCAGGACAACACACATGAATGTTAAAATCCCCCCAAAAAATAGCACGGTCATACTTTGACATTGTTTCAGCTAGAAGATCAGAAAAGTCTTTAATAAGGTCCTGATTGTATTTGGGTGGTCGGTATACAATGACGCACAGCACCGGATCTGAGCGACCCACCTCAAAGTCACTTCAAAGCTGCAAAGTGAGGATAAAACAGTCTGCTGCTTACATTTAAAAACAGTTTTAAAGACTACCACAGTCCCTCCTCCACGACCCGATGTCCACGGGGAGTTAAAGTAAGAACAATCAACGGGTGAAATTTCGACCAGAGCGCTGGACTCACCGGCACCGATCCAAGTCTCTGTCACACAGAGGAAATCCAACGCACGTGAACTGAAGAAATCCTTCATGATAAAAGTTTTTTTTTTTACAGGGATTTGGCGTTCACCAACCCGATCCTGGAAAGGGCCAAATCCCATAATCCCGTGGGTCGGGAAGCCCGGGGCAACACCCTCAGGAGCCAATGATCTTCTATCACTGCCATGCATTTAATATAATATTTTATAACTCTGATTACTTCATTGCTGTTCACTAGTTGTCCTTCTCTCCCACTCCCCTCTGGGGGAGTGTGGACTGTTTCAGACGCCTAGCTGCTGATGGAGGTCCCGGTGCTGTTTGGACCTTAGATGATCCTGTTTATGCTCCGATCCCGACCTATGGACTCGGGATCCCCTAGCCAATCCCACTCCCCTGTCTGGATGAGGACAAACGACTGCATGCTACGAACCTCCGATGTATTACTGTAGATTTTAG
>JBAMHX010000023.1:22052047-22062230 GCA_037177515.1 Pseudomugil tenellus
ACATGCATGTGAAGCCCTCTGAGACAACCTGTTGTGATACTGGGCTATATAAATAAAATTGAATTGAATTGAATTGATCCACCCGATGCAAAGAGACTCGGGAAGGGCAGGGGGTAGCGGGGGTTGTAATCCTACAGATGAGCCGATGACGGTAACCAGGCAGGTGTCAATTGGATCGAAGAAGCGCCGCGGTATAGCATAGGGATATAATAATCCATATCCTGTCCTGGAAATGGACGAGTGGCATAGTTTCTGCTTAACCAGCCGGCCACCATGAGATCCGCTGCGATGCGGATGCTTCCTTCAAAACTGTAGGGCAGAAACCCTGCACAAGTGTGGCGGGATACCCGCCAGAAGCGGGGGCAAAGTATTTCTGCTATTACTATTAAAAGCATTGAAACTTCCAATGTTCTTAAGAACAAGCAAAAGAGACTGATGATCATATAACAGCAACGACTGGATCTGCTTACTGGCAACAGGTAAAAACACAAAATATAAGAGAAGTGTCAGACACACTGGCGCCATCTTGTCTTAGTTTTTTTTTCTGTCTGTCGACTTCGGCTTAAATAAACTTGGGAGCTGAATTCTGGTGAATAATTGTACTGATCCTGGCATGGCATAGCTTAGATGTACTTCAAACACATCCAGTTCCACTTTCCTCTGGTGTACCACATGGTTTCATTCTGGGTCCTATTCTATTTTTATAGTACATGCTGCCCTTAGGTTCTGTAATATCCCATCACAATTCCTAAATCTGTCTCTATGCAAATGATCTACAATTTTATCTGCTGGTTGCCCAGAACTCTCTGGACACATAGTCCATTCAAATGTGTCTGTATGAAATTACCCTATAAAGCCAAATCTTTCCATCTATCTATCTATCTATTTTCTATACCACTTCTTCCATTTCAGGGTTGCAGGAAGCTAAAGCCTATCCCAGCAGTCCCCGGGCGAGAGTCAGTGTACACCCTGGACAGTACGCCAGTCCATCACAGGACTGTTTTTCAGCATCTTACTGACTTCTTCGCAGTTGGATTTTCACCGTTAGAAACTTCAGATGTTCTGGCTACACAGCCGAGAGGCTTCCAATTGTCTGGTTTAATGGCTGCAATACATATAATATATTTTCAGCGTTAGCAGGGAGTCTGAAAAATTAAATCTCATCACTGGGAAGTCGATGGGAACATCCAGAGGCACAGCATCAATGTACCATTATCATTAACACAAAAAAGCTAGTAGTAGCAGCCGAGCCAGTAGCTGCACGCCTGCTTTGTTTATATTCTTACCACCCACAAATGCTGAGAATGGTGCATGACTCGTCACCGTGGTAACCAAAACTGTCTGGCCTGGCTGCACCGGTTAACATCATGTTATCAGTGCAGGAAAAGCTTATTTCTTTCTATTGATCAAACTGTAATTTTGCAGCAATGTGGTTAATTCCCTTCTTCTGATACACCAACCTGCTTTCTGCGTTATCTGATTCGTGTGGAGTCAAACAGAAATGCAGAGCAGTGCGTGGTGTTCAGACCAGCCACTTAACAGGATTCCTCTGAACATCTTCAGGTTTAGCCCTGCTAGCTTTAACTATTAATTCACCTCTAATTCTCCCCTCAGGTCATTACGGGAAAGAAAACCTGCGCAGTGGAGGCCAGGACATGCACAACTTCATCTCCTCTGGGTTCGTCACACTCGGACGTGGACACTTGAAAGGTAGTTCATCCTCGCGATGTGTTTTTCACTTCACAGCTCCTTCAGAATGATGATGATTGCACTTACACAGCTACAGTGCCATGCTGTCATCCAGTTTTTGCCAAATGACTGTGCACAGGACTGTGCCGCTAAAAAAAAAAAAGCAAAGAATGTGAGTTTTGTTTCAGCTCAGTGAAAGTTGGACGTTTCAGTTCCCAATGGCTTGAAGTGACAACTTGCAAAGTCCTCTCACTCATGTATTTATCTCATTTATTCCACGCAGTAACACTTTGTAGGCAGCTAGTGTGAAAGCAGCCTGTTGTAAAGATTCCTGCTATTGTCTTTGGGAATATGAATAATTCAGAAGTATTGTTGGAGGAAGAATAAACAAGAGGTGTGTTTTTGATTTTTCTTTGTTACAGCTCAGCAGTCCATAGATGAATCTGGACAGATGTCCTGGCAGGGAGATCTGGACATCCCAATGTCCTATGGTACGTTCTCCAAATGTTCCAGTCACACAGCCTGCTCACATCTGTGAGGTCGTTCACACCTCACACACACACAAAGGGATCAGTTGTTGGCTGCTAGGTGGAAGTTCTGTGTGCCAAAACCACAGCTGCTGGTTTCTCTGCAGGATTAAATGCAAGCGTTAGTCTGGTTTTGGATTTTTATGGCTTCTGTGGACAGATGAAGATGTTGAATGTTGATAAAGCTGCTGTTGTGTGAGTCTAGGCAGCAGTGAAATGCTGTACAGGTGTGTGAACGGTAAGTGATGGAGAGAGATGTTGCTTGTTCCCAAGCAGTATGGAATTATCAGGGATTAATGTGTGAGCTTTACTGGTCTGCTGAATTTCTTCATAACTAGTAACAACACATTAAGCTGCATTAATATATCATGATCATAGTGACATCAATCCAAAACACAAACATTGTACAAATTTATTATTTATTAAACATTTTATTGTGAAAATAGCTGTAATGTGAGTTCGTCTGACATGTTGTTGATGTTTTGTCATAAGAACATTTATTCATTTAAATAAAATAGTTTAAGATAAAATAGTTTAAGATTAAATATTTTAATGATATTCCACTTTTGTTTAGGGATTTTGAATGGAAATGACTGTTCAGTTATTGTTTCATATCAATCACTGAATCAAATAAAATCTAAATCGTATAGATTTTGCGACATGCCAACTCACACCGGCAGCATTAGATGAGGAGCGCCAGCGAGTCAAGTCTGCTTAACACAAGATCACAAAATCACATGCTTTTTTAACAAGTGCCATTCAATGCCTCTTTATATCTCATCAGATAAGCTAGCAATTGCAAATCTTCAAGCTGATGGGCTTTTACTTTGAAATGTACCCAATGCTTTACCCTGCAGATTTCCTGTTTGGCTCAGTTTGAGCTGCTGAGCTTGACACGTTCTGAAAGCGTTTTCCTTCAATAATTAACCTGGCATGTTTGTTCAGTGGAGAGCTGCGATAAAGTGGTTCTGGGATGCCTCTCATACGTGCTGCAGCGCTCTGCGTGAACCAAACCGTCACCTAAAAGCTTTTAGAGGCTGTGCGACGTATGTGGTACGTGTTGCACATGCATCTGGTGGAAACTGACCTTTATAACTATTAGATCAGGGGTGTCTGGCTTCTTTCCTGCATTATGGAATATTGGGAGTGCAACAAAAGCATTACAGAAAGAAATCAAGGCAACATGTAGACAAATGGATAAAAGTCTGAATGTGTAAATGTATTTAAGGTTCAAGAGCTTTATCATCATATGCAGCATAACAATGTCAGTTTAAAGCTGTGTGATGACATTATTTTGTTTTCACACTGCATAATATAAAGGTTAAAACCTCAGTATTAATAAGATAATACAATCATATGAAAACAAAACAGACATCAGTGACTAGAGAAGTGAAGCAGCGAAAGATTTAAAATGCAGTGTCTGACAACCAGCGTCGGCTAAAAGAGGACAGTCTGTGTTTGGTGTTTAGGGTCTGATGACCTGAAGGAGGAAGCTATTTAACAAATAGTTTCAAAGTTTTCGCTGGGGTTTATAGATGAACACATGTTTACACAATTTCAGTCAATCATCTGTTCTGGGGTGGGGCTTCTTGTCAACACTGAGAAGCTAATTCCTGCACAAATCATGAAAACTCTCTCAGTTTTTATTCAGTTCCATCTAGATATCTATTCATTTCCTCATTTATTTCTTTTGTGTTCCTTTTATTATTCCATCCAGTAGTTTAAGACGTTTCCCTGCTCCAACACAGCTGATCCAAATGAAAGGCTCTCCTCAACAGCCTGTTGTGAGCACTGCCCAAACATCTTGACTCATTAATCTGATTCAGATGCTGCAGCAGGAAACATCCAAAGGCTGCCAGAAAGCAGCCTCGAGGACCAGCTCTGGGCATCTGTGTGTTATCCCAGCTTACATGATTGACATGGTTTTCCAAGGCAAGGCTTTTTACGACAAAACAATCCCCCAGCATCCAGTTACAAAGCCACTGTCATTTTCTCTTGTTTTGCTTCAGGTTTGTTTTGAACTTCAAGCTAATGATGCTCATCATCTTTGAGTAAATTTTCCATGGGTTTTATGTGCTTAAGCATGTGTGGCCGCTGGAAGTGATAGAAAATGTGTACTGCACAATCTGTAGCAGCATGAGATGCATTTCGCTAAGCTTTATTCCAGTGTGTCGTGAAGGTTTGCTGTGGACATGGCTGAATACCCTCATGTTTAAGAAAAAAAGTTTAAAATAAAATCCTTCAACACCACATGCACCTCTATGCTTATAAGAAAGACATTTCATCTAATTTCTTTTATTAAACGTTATAAGTTAAATAATCCCAGCTGGAGAATTATTTTTCCACATTTAACACATCCTAGTCCAGGGGCAGAGGGGTAGGCCAGATTCCAGGGCCTGGCAAGCAGGTTAAGGGCCTTGGCACCCTAAACCCACCTCTGTAACCACTAAGCTAACGCTACCTATAATGCTGCTGAAATTGTCTTAATTTGCTGTTTCTTAATTAACCACAATTTAAACCATTTGCAGAATGAATTTATAATATCATAACTGTCCTTTTCCGTCGCCTTGGAAATGTGATGCACGTTTGAAGCGTTTTCATGTGTCACTAGCCTCAGTTCATCCACTACAGTGTTGGGTTCAGAGTTTACATCCCTGGTTTGACACCAGTTGGTAGGTGGCGTATCTTCAGTGAAGTCTCTTTTCTGGCTTCTGTTTGTGCATAACATTCAATTTAAAATCTTGGTATTAACTTTATGAGCCCTAAATGGACAGGCGCACTTAAGCTCTACAGCTCTGTTTGACATTTCTGAAATGAACCTGCACTCCCTAGATTCAGTGGATGCCTTCAAAAAGGTCTTAAAGGTCTTTTGTTCAGGTGACTATTTTAGTCCCAAACAGACTCAGTTGTGTTTCTGTTTTTATATTTGTATATTTTTATTGTTTGGTTATTGTGACTTTCTGTTTGCAAAAAGTGCAAAATAAAGTTTTCTTGTTTACTAAATTAACTACTATAAATCAATTTACAACTGTCTGAAAACACCAGAAGAAGTAGAAGAACACAAAGTATTTTACTCTAAACTTCTTCTGTGTCTTTCTGCGTGATTTTTATTTCCAGAATTCTGCATCATTATCTTCCTAATCCTCTTCTCTGGTTTGTTCCATTCGCTTGTGCGGCATCCATACAACTTAACAGTGCCTCAGTGGTATTGCTTTATTTTCTGGTTCAGCCAGTGGAGAGCTGAGCCCTTTGCAGCATGATGGTCTGTCTGCGTCTCCGTCTGCTGCGTTGGGCATGAATGAGTCTTTAATCTCAGTTTAAAAGTTGCTGCCACCATGTGGTCTGGAGTAGCTGTGACTTAGCCAAAGAAGTTAGATGTTAATTAATGATCCAATAACTTGCATCTAATAATAATATATCTAAATCAAACAATTAAAGGAATTGCTATATAAGTTGTTTAAGGCGTAGCTGTAGTAGTTAAAAGCACCAAAAATCTGTGATAAAAATGATCTAAATATGTGCAAATTAAAGTTTGAGAAACCAAGAAGAGAAATGATGACGTTTAAGCTGCAGCTACAGTTTTAATTTTAGCATCTCCCTTCCAGAAACCTGCAAGCACACCCCGAGCAGGAGGTTTGCACAAAGCGGATGAACTGAATGGATCCTTCGAGCCAAACACTAATATTTTAGATGCTGTCTGAGACCTCCTGACAGGACCCGTCACTCCTTACCTGCCTGACAGGTTTTTTGTCGTTGTCTCTTCAAAGTGAAGGTCTTGTCAGCCTCCTGCGGCGTTCATGTCTTAGTTGAACATGTAGTCGACAGCAGCCTCACACACCTGCTGGCAGGAGGAAGCAGACTGACAGATGTGCGGTACCAAGTCCTGCCTGCCGCTCCACATCTGCTCCACCAGCTCTTCTAGAAACATATGGCTTTTTGAAGGGTCACATTCTCCAGCCGAACGTCAGACATTTAATTCAGGTTCCAGATGAGTCTTTTACTGTTTGAAAGGATTTCATTTAAGTATACTTTCATTTTCAGGAAATGTATTTTTTTTTTGTAGATCAAGGAGCACGATTTTCTTATTTTCAGTCTGTTTCTATCTAGTCTTTAATGAATTCCTTTATTTTGCTCCTTTCTTTAATTCCCTTCCTCTGTTTCCTTTCCCTTCTTTTTCATTTCCTTTCCTAGTTCTTTATTTAGTGCAGTTTTTATTACTTTCTTTCTTATAAAGCTTCTTTCTTTATTTCCTTTCCTGTCTCAAGTCCAAACTTCTCATTCCCTTCATTATTTTGCTTCTTTCTTTCACTCTCCTCCTTTTTGGGGATCTTCATTCTTTGTCTTGTTCATTTCATTTCTGCCTGCATTCTTTTCTTGCCTCGCTTTTCTTTCTTTTACTTGGCTTTATCTCTCTCCCATCTTTCTCCCCTACATTCTTTACTCCTCTGTTTTCATCTTTGTTTCTCCTTTTCTCTTTCTTTTCTCTTTTTCATGCGCTGTCTTCCTGGTCTGTTATTTTCACTCCACATCCTTCTTTTTATCACCCCCCCCCCTCCGTTCCCGTCTATCATCCCTTTTTTCCTAAACTTTTTTTTTCCTTCATTTCAGTTTAACTCAGAAGGAAAAAATCCTCACAAATCTTGTCTAGATGAATAAATATTCATAAAATCTATTTTTCTTTTTTTGCATTTTTTACATTTTGTTCTGACTTCTTTGGACGAAGACATTTGCAATAGTTATGATAATCTGAGCACAAACATCTGACCTGAAACTTAACTGTGTGTGTTTGTAACACATATTTGTGTGGGAGTATCACATTAAAAAGAACAGTACACACAGTACAGACTGGAACTTGCGTCAGTCCCAAACAAGCTTATTAGCTTGGAAGATGGAAGTAATGTCATAAATATTCATGAGTCTGTGATGTTACCCAACAGTCCGAGCTCCGGCGGGCATCGGGGGTCTACCTGCTCCGGCGGCTCGGCTCTGCTGGTGTGATAAAGTGACTGAGAGGCTGCTCCCAAGGCTGTGAACAGGATTTATATCAGAGCTGGGGGAGAAGAGAAAGCTCACTGGTCCAGTTTGTGGGTTCATGGTCTTTATGATGGATTGCCTTTAGTGATGTGATGAGTTCTGGATGTCAGCAGCTGCTGCAAAGTACATGTTAGATTGTGTTTCCTCAGTCTGCAGGAGAAACTTTACACTCAGCTCCAGTTAAGAGGAATATTTCATCCTTGGAGGAAAATTACACATTTTTAACAAATCCATTTTATTGTTCTTGTTTTTACCCTATTTTTTTTTTTTTTTTACCATTATATTCATATGTATATTAGAGTCCTGTGTGTTTTAAGATGATTTCTTTTGGATCATTTAGTAGTTTCACAAGATTTTACAATTATTTTGTAAAGATGTAAGCAACAATATAAAAAGAAAAAAAAAAGGCACCAATTGATCTTTCAGCTGCAACAAATTGTTCAACTCCAACTGATGCAACGAGTACCTTCTCATTTATCAAACCACCATGTGGAAAGCCACATCCTGTAGTCGTGGAAATGATGTTAAGCTGTATGAACAGGTTCAGATTATTGGCATCACACAGAGGAATCAGCAAAAAGACCATTAGACGGAGGGACAGTGTCTTTTATCTTTTGCGTCGTCATTCAGAGGATTTGATCCGTTTTCAAGGAGCTTTCCTGCAGAAAATGGAGCAAAATATAGATTTCTTCAAATAAAAAAAGTTGAAACATTGTGGTTTTATTCTTCTGCTTCTTCTGCTTCTTCTGGTGTTTAATATGTTTATCGGGTTTAATATTGTCAGTATTTCTATTCTTATGTAAAGAGATGGGAAAAGATTTAGTTATTATTTAGAAAGAGGGAAGTATGGGGAAAGTGTGTTGGAAGTGTTCATATAGAAGTTATTATATTTTAAAAATCCATGTTTTATTTTAATATGCAATATGTAAAGCACTTTGTGTTGCTTTATAGCATGAAAAGCACTTTATAAATGAAGAAGTTTAATCCCTAATGAACATAAGGAACAAAAAAATCTGTGCCTGTAGCCCTGCAGGAAACACATGTGCCCAAGTAGACTTCCGGCAGTTCAACTGCATTTATCTATGATGTCCTCTAATGTTTGATTTCATGCTTGTGTTGTTCGTATTCTCAGATGTAAGTCACTTTGGAGAAAAGTGTCTGCTTAATGACTGCAATGTCATTTGGACGGTTTTTAACTACTTTATTATCACATGAAAAACAACTAGACTTGTGTATTTTATGCTAAATACCATTCGGTGGAAATACCTGCAAATCATAAATGTTCTTTGCCAAAATGTTAGAAATCCTGTTGATGTTCATCTGTTTTTATTTCGGCAAAAGCTGTGATGGAGCCCAGTTTCTGATTTGAGGGTTGCTGCAACTGTCCAGGAGATTCAGATGAATTGTTGAATGAGCAGGTTATTCCATCTGACCTGATGGGACAACCATATTCCAGTATGACCATGGCAGGATTCTGGAGACATCATTTTATACACCAGACCTGAACCCCATTTAGAGTCTTTGGGATGTGCTGGGAAGAATATTGCCCAGTGGTTGAATTCGTTAATACAATATGTGCAAAATGAATGGATGGAAATGAACCTTCTGACCTTGCAGAAGCTTCTGGAAGCGATGCCACAGTGAATGCTGCTGGAATCACAGCTAAAGGCATCAACCCATCTTACTGAGAGGGGGTTTCGTGTTGCACCTGTTGACTCAAACCCACCCATCAAATTAAAGCGCAGCTTAAATGTGTTTGATCCACAAATGCAAAATGTGTACATTTATAAACAGCTAACTGGCATGTTGAACATCATGATGGAGAAGCTGGAATCAGGAAATCCTCCCGCAACACATGGAAGGTTAAGCAATCCCACCATGCCCACAAAGTGAACCTTTCAGACATCTTGTGTGCAAACATTCACCTCATCCTCCATCTTTCCCTTGTTTTCTTCGCCTGCAGCATCTATTGATGTGCCTCCTGCTTAATTACTTTTTCATGAATTGCTCCCCCCCGTTTCATCCTGAGGGAATTGCTTCCCACCAACCCTCCCAAGCCAGTCCAGGTCCACTTGAGGTGACCTTGTCTTATTGGGACGCGCTGCAGCAGCACTCCCGTGGTGTAATCCCTGCCGGCCACAGTGTGAGTCCATGTGTGGCTGAGTGCAAATGGAGGGGTGTCAAAGTGTGGCGTGAAGGTATCGCTCTGCCCGTCTGCCTCCATTACTCAGCTTCTTCCAGTCTCCTCCTTTTTAAAGTTTGGTATGTGAACTTGAGCAGACTGTAACTGGAGACTTGAGTAATCATCGATCGATTTTGAAAATCGTGTGTGGTGACATCATCGGCTCGCTGCACTTCCATGTTCACCAGCCCAACTCTAATGCCCCGTATTGATTCACTCAAACACTGGTGAGTCACACACTTTCTGGACTGAGTGACGAGTTGATGCCACCGCCTGAAATCCACCCTGAAATTTGTCTTTTTGTGGGGGGGATCTGTATCAGTGACCCAGAATTCAATTGTTCCAGTGTCACCTTCAGGATTGGAGGTTTGTCTGTTTTTAGCAGCTTTCAGAGATTGTAACTCAATCTGATCATGTGCATTTATATTCATCAGGCAGGTTGTCTGTCCGTGCAGAGAGCTAGACACCTGAACCCTCTCCTGTAGACAAATCTCTGCCACTTTTTAAGGATTTAAGTAGAAAAAGAGGCAGATGTTTGACTGGATGTGTGTATTTTGGGATGTTTTTTCTGGATGTGTGTAGTTTGGGATTTCTGCTGGTCGTATGAGGAGAAATCTGCAGAATGAGGTGCAATCTGATGAAATGTTGAACATATTTCCAGTGTTTTCCAGGCTGGATTAAGGTTGTTAGTCTAATTCTATCTCTGTTGATTTGAGCTTGCTGATTAGCTGGTCAATTATATATATATATA
>JBAMHX010000023.1:22066155-22132486 GCA_037177515.1 Pseudomugil tenellus
GCCACCCCACCCTAGAACCAGCCCATCGTCCACCCAGGAGGCGGGACAGGGTGGTGCCGGCCAGAGCCCCCGCAGCCCGGGGGAACGATCCCCGGGGGGCCCAGGCCAGTAATCGCGGACCCCGCCATGCGCCCAGGAGGGCACCCATCCATCATACGTGCCAGTGGGGGATGAAGAAATAAAAATGTACAAACCATAACAGTTAAAAATCACAACCAATGTGTCACCAGTATGATATGAGCATTGTCCAGTTTTTCAACATATCCTCACTTTAGCACTGACCAATAAATGTTTTTACATGTCTCCTAATATAGCCAAAAACTTAAATTGCAATAAAAACCTGGAAATGCAAACACTATCTCTAAAAAGTTTTTATCCTTCATGAGGAGGTTATTCAGATGTTTCTTAATAGAAATATATTGTAAATGGTTAATGTAAATATCTTTTGCTGCATTTGGGAGTACTGGGTGTGATGGAGGGGCGATGTGACCAGTTCATTTCTGTGGAGATGAAGCGATATGGCGCAAACAGCATAACACAGGATTTAAAACAAACTAGAAAAGGAAATTAGGGAGAACGATTTTGAAAAGCTGTGGCAAACTCTCTGCTAGCAAGCGTACAACCCAAAAATAACGCTACCTTGTAGGAGCCGCAACTGACGTAAAATTTTGTCAGCTGAACGACATTTTATTAGAACTGCAAACTTCTTATGCACTAAAGACTGTTCAATGGAAACAACTGCAAACTGCAACTGTTACCTGTCGAAATTATCTTTAATTTTGTTAAAGACTGTAATGTAAGCTACCGTCAAGCTAACATGCTATTGCTATTTAACCAAACATTGAGCCAGAATACCTGTTAAGTATCTTCCGGCATAGGTGCACTGACAAACTGATGCAAGTTCTAAAAAGCAGACAGTGAATATATCAAATGCTATTTTGAAGCATTTACTTTAAAGCAAACAAGGTGTGGCTGTTTTGATCTGCATATCATCTCTGTATCCTCTCAGTCGCTACAGTTCTTTGGGCACCATTAAGACTTTGATTAGCCTTTTATCAGGTTATTTTAAGTCAGCGCAGCGTTTGCCTAAGTGGCAATTTCCAGCTCTTTCTCAATGAGCTTGATTCAGACCAGCAGGGAGACGTCCTCTCACAGTGTTCGGATCTGCGCCTACCAAATGCACAATATGAACTGATTCGTCTCCCCATCGCTCTTGTCCATTAAATGGCAGACTAATGAAGCTGATTAGACTGGTTACATGAAACTCACATGCTGAGAATCCCACAAGTCTTCCAATCACAAACTGAGAATTTAAATTCATTCATAGTATCCTGACACACACAGATAGTCTTAACACCTCATCAGATGTGGCTTTACTCATGCATTATGTAGCACATGTTAAAAAAAGTCACATCTAAAAGGCTTTCCAGGAGGAAGGTCAACCTGTTATCTTACTACCATAAACACTATCTCAAATTGGAAGTGTATACAGTTCTATTCCATATTAAAGCCTTCATATTGTCAGATATATTGGGGTATATATTAAAAAGCCCTGAAGTATGAGACAGTCTTGAAATCTGATAGCTTAGCATTTCATATATTTCATTTTTAACTGAGCTAGGGAAAGATTACAAGCCTGGTGTGAAATATTGTTCAGAATCACCATCTCCTACTGCATGTGTAATGTTTGCTCAGTAAACATTTTAATCTGCAAGATCCACTCCAGATAGTTTCAGTTTTTATGCTGTAATTTTGCTGCATTAGCTTGCCTCTAACTTTAAAACACTGACTTGAATCAATACCTGTGTCATGAAGTTAAAAGAAAAGCTATTTCACAGGTATAAACAGAAGGTTAAATATGAATATGAAAAAATATTTATACAGAACTACAATTCTCAGAAGTGTTCAAATTCCTTCACATAAAATAAGGCACTAACCAGCAAGGGTGTCTCTAAGATTTAAAGTCAAGGGGGCTTGGCCCTCAGGAGAATTCATATGAAGTTAGCCAGTAGTGAAATCATCATGATGATGATTTAAAAGAAATGTTGTAAAGCAGTTATTTAGTATTTCAGTCATGTACTTGGAGTGTTATGTACAGTTGCAGATGCAGTTGAAGTGAAAGGTGGGAATTAAAATGTGGAATGGAAACAAGCGTACCAGATTTAGCTGCCAAGGCTTCAAAAGGACACTTAACTGTGGTGTGTTTGACAAATCAAACAATCACTAACACCATAACAATTATTATAAAAATTGAAACCAATACTGAAACCACTAATTTTATGATTTATTTTTTAAGAAGCTTAAGAACACTGTAGGTTTGCTCCAGATGCCCTGAAATAGGGTCATGCTTACCATGCATCTGTTCTGCCTACCTTGCAAATATCAGTTTGGATCTCTTTTACCTTAGCTGTCTTAATTCTTGGGG
The DNA here is from genome assembly GCA_037177515.1 of Pseudomugil tenellus. Taxonomy (NCBI): domain Eukaryota; kingdom Metazoa; phylum Chordata; class Actinopteri; order Atheriniformes; family Pseudomugilidae; genus Pseudomugil; species Pseudomugil tenellus. The sequence continues at coordinate 22,068,581 of JBAMHX010000023.1, forward strand.
TCATAGATATATCAAGGTGTTGAAAACATTCCTCAGAGATTTTGCTCCATGTTGGCACGATGGCATCACACAGCTGCTGCAAATGTGTTGATAATAAATCCATGATGAGGATCTCGAGTTCCACCACATCCCAAAGCTGCTCTGTTGGACTGAGATCTGGTGAATGGAGGCATATTATAGTGAATTCATCGTTATATCGAAGATGTGAATTTTGTGACATGGTGCATCATCCTGAAGATGCTACACTATGTTCATAAAGAGATGGACATGATCAGCAGCAATACTGAGGCAGCGATGGTTAAACTATGTTGGTACTAAGGGGCCCAAAGTGGGGAGAGAAAATGTCCCCTAAACTCTTCCACTAAAAGCAACCTGAAGCGTTGATCCAATCATGATGGATCCATGTTTTCATGATGTTTCCAGTAGATTCTGATCCGCTCATCTGAATGTGGAGCTAAAATGGAGATTCATCAGACCAGTTTGTCCAGTTCTGGTGAGTCTGTGCGAATTGAAGCCTGAGTTTCCTGATCATAGCTGCAGGAGTGGAACTCGGTGTGTTCTCCTGCTGCTGTAGAACTTCTGCTTTAGAGATGATATTCTGCATATCTTGGTTGGAACCAGAGCTTATTGGGCTTCCTGCTGTCTTTATATAATCTCCAACCAGTCTGTCCATTCTTACTGGGCTCAGTAGATAGTTTCTCTTCTTCAAACCATCTCTGTAAACACTAGAGATGGTTGTGTGAAAACCTTTGTAAATACTCAGAGCAACAACTATCAACAGTCACTTGAATCCTATTTCTTCATCCTCCTGATGATCATTTTCAACTTTATGACAACATCTTGAAAAAGTGATTAAAATGCTTAAAACCTTCTCCTTACAGATTGAAGTCATGTATGTATGAGATTCCACAGGGTTGGAACTGGTTTACACTGCTCTGAATCAGTATTGTAATTATGCATCTTGTCATATATTTGAAACAATAAAATGTTTCAGTACATTTATATGAGTACTTTAATGATATTCCCCCTTTCTCTTTAAAAATATTCAAACTGCAGGCTACACATTTAAAATGGCAGATTTTATTAAATCTTTGGATTTGTGTTGGCGAATGTGCTGCATATTATCATGACTAATTCATGTGTTCATTATCTCACTTAACATGCAGACTAAAGGAAGGAGGGCATCAAATAAATCTACAAATAAAGTATAAGGTTTCAAATAACACTACTGAGCGTTTTTACAATATTTTTGGATATTTTCTCCATCATTTAATCAAAATTAGAGATTGCTTACTGCTCCTTTGTAGTGGCACTGTTGTTGCATCTTCAGCTTAGACAGACTAAAACCAATCACAAACAGAGCCAGGTGGTGTGTTTTTATAATGATGGGTGCAGCCAGACAGCTCTCCACTGCCAGCACATTGGTTCAGCTCACTTTAATCACAAGTGGCACTGCAATGTGGACTCTGCTGAGTTTGATGGAGGTAAATAAAGGCAGCAAAGTCCAAGTAGAGAAAACAAGAAAGGTAAAAGGTCATAGAGAGAAATGAGGAGTGAAAAGCAGAAGGATTGCTACATTTGATCTGAGTCTGGCTGACGGACACATGAACTATAAACACGATGAAGCAGTTATAGGAGCTGGAGGTCAAGTGTTGTGGAAAGGTGGGATCCTGCAGGGTACACCGAGCAGAAAGAAGAAAAGTGAAGTAGGTTGTCAATTTTCTGAGTGTATTGCCTCTGAAGTTCATTAATTTGAGACACAATGTATTTATTAAAGAAGGTCCTTATCTGTTAATGGAGCTCTCTGAGTTCACCTGCTTAGCCACAGTTCAGCTAGCAAACACGTCACACTCCACGCTCACATCTTCCCCTCTAAAGGCTGTTGGCCCTGCCGCCATGAAATGCTATTAGCAGTATAGGAAAGCTGCAAAATGAAAGTGCGATATGACATGAAAAACCCTGCTGGATGCAGGTTGGCGTTATCTGCTCTACTTCTGTCAATATCTAGTATTAGTGGAAAGACAAGGCAGGGCTGGAAATGTAGACTCCTTAGTAAGCCGCCACAATCAAACTGCAATCAAACTTGAAAGAGAGTGTTTCATTTCGGTATGCAAAGAATTCTGTAAACTGTTCTAACAGCTGACCAACAGGGTCATGATAAAAGCAGTCAGGGTTTGTTCTCCAAGGTGTCCTCATCACATGGGGTAGCTCTGTTTCAGCTCGGTGTCAGGCAAGTCTTTTCTTTTTGCTTTTTAATGTTTGTGGGGAAGATTTATCTAACCCACAAAATGAAAGCAGAACTGGTTGTGTTATGGGGGGCCCTGTGCTTAATCACATCAAGGCCCTTTATAGATGTAATAAGGTAAAATACCTCCACGTGATCTATGAGATGGTAATGGTGGTCAGTGTTAAGTGTATGCACAGGCATGTATGGATGTTGCATATGATGATGCTCTGAAGCTACTTCTACATGATGGCACAAGACCCAACAGGTGTTTGTCAATCTAAGTTATCTACTTATAAAGCACTTTACAAAAAAACAGATGTATGTGTTGATTAGACATGTTTGTGAATACCGTCATTGTTGCTATGTGATACAAGTCAAGCATGTGGAAACAATGCACATGAGCCTTCCTTCTGTTGTGCAATATAAGACTGTATGCAGGTGTCAGGCTATTCTTTTCTGTGTTTTTTTTTAAGTAGCTCTGTTGAATAAAGCTGAAATAAAGTTTTTTATATTAAAATTAGCATCTATACAGCCAGCCTGACTGTTTTTATCTTGCAGGAAATATTTACGCTGAGAAGAGATTTCATTCAAAGGAAAATGGCTGCCAGATAAAATTTCTGATTTCAGACAAATAATCACAAAGAAAAACAAACTAAACACCTGGTTTTAACTGGATAACCCACAGTCCACCTACCTTATCAGGCATTTTACACCTGACAGACTTGGTGTAAGAAATGCTGAAAGCCTGTTAGCTGTGTTTTTAAATGACTTTTCCATGCGTCTGGTGGAACAGATACTCTATTTTAATCCATTTGGCTGTGTGCACACACAGTGTAGCGACCTGCATGTGCTGTACACCTGACATGAGACATCCCACCATTATCCTTCAAGTCTATGTCAAGCATTGTAAGCAGGTATTGATGACTGTGTCTTGGCCTCTGAGCAGCTAACACACAATTTAATATGCAGTCTGAGTACTTCTTGTGTAGACACAAAGAGCAGATTACATGCGCTGCATGTTGTACGGAGATGTCTGCAACCTTTTGTTTTCACAACCTTCCATTTTGGCTCTAGATAAGATTGGGTAAAAAAAACACAGAACCAGCAAATGTGTTTAATATATGAATAACAGATTTTCATTTTATTGCATCGTTGCAGTTTCAGAGCTGGAAAGCATTATGTTGTGCAGTACCATCCTGAGGACCAGGATTTAGGAGCTCAGATGTAGATTGTTGTCCGTTAGCTTAGAGATATGTTGCAGACAGACAAAGTGATTTATTATATCCCTGAATGCGGGGTGTCAGGGATATTATGGTTTCACCCCGAGCGCTGGATATCCTTCATGTTAGCAAGATAACTCAAACATTTTTTACAATTTGCTTTTGATACTCAGTTTGTTTAGGTTCCCAAGTGGGTGTCCTGGGATTTATAGTTTCTCCACCAAATGGCAGTTTATGCACGATATTTTTGGTTATATCTCTGGATATATGTTATGTCTGATTGACCTCAAATCAAGTGCAAATGAAAGGTCATGACACCAGGATGTATCCCATCAGGACATCATACCTTCCTGGTTTAAATTCTAATTAGTTAGGTATACAGTCTACTTTCTTCATTATTGAGTTTAGTGAGGCTCAATGAATAAATATGATAGATGACTTGTTACCATAGTTACAGGGTATTACATGTGTGTCTTTATATTATTGTATTGTGTCTACTGAAGGATTGGGGAATAGGAATTATTTGGGGATATACCGACGACACAGGCCTTATTCCATGGAGACACCTTAAGGGTCATTTCTGCCCCTTTTGATTTCTAAGATACATTTTGGAAATCCTTTAAGGATTGAGATAGTGTGGGTTTTTTTATTTCTCTAAACAGACTTGTGTTTTTTTAAGCCATTTTCTCTCATTGACTCTTTCATTTCTCTTGGAGCTGTTATCCCAGAACAGTGCAGTTTTTTTCCCAACGTGTAACGCCCAAATCCAGTCAAACTATGCACAAAGGTTTTTTAACATAACCATGAGTTTATCAGAAAGTCTGGGATGGTTAGATTTTTTTTCCCCCCATATATCCCACCCTACCCCTCTCTTCTGCTCCCCCAACACTGGAGTCAAATTGCGAACAGTGCCGAGGTTTCACCATGGGCACAAATGGATGATAATTGTATGTAAAATAGCTCCAGAAATGACAACCACAGCTCATCTGCAGCTTTATGACACCAGTGGAGTCTTCTCAAAATGCATCATTACTCAGTGCCTCTGAGTGCTTTCTGTGAATGGGGAGAAGCTGAGCCGCCCACAGACTTCCTGTGACCCTTCAGGAAGACCCGCAATCACTCGCATCCTACACACACCCGGCTTCATTCATAAATCCAGCTTTAAAAAAAAGCCAGATATGCGCGAGCCTGATGATGAAACATTCCACATCCGTACACTGTGATGGTGAGATCAGTGGCTGCAGGCTTACTGCCGAGCAAATCAGAGGAAGGCAGAGGTGTGAGAGCTGTGAGGGGGGCCGTGATTAGTGTGTTGTCCTGAAAAGGCAACCAGTGCACACTGCCCTGCATGTCAGAGAACACAGGAAGGGGAACATTAAAGATGGAAAACCAAAGGGGGGCAGAGGGAAGCTGCAGGCGACTCTTTTTGCCTTCTCTAAAGGATGCTTCAGCCTGTGTGGTCACATTTGAAGATAGGCAGGCTGGTTGCAACGAAAAATTCATTACAAAATTATTGTTTAATGGGATTTTCAGAACTTTGCTTTTTGCACTGTCCTGTTTTGCTTTAATCCCATATGCAGGTCAGTTGATTTTTAGTTTTTTTTCCCACCAGTTTGTGCTTCTGTGTCTTTGCTGTCAGGCTCCAATAACACAGAATAGGATAAGCAGTGTAGGAGGTGATGGATGGATAGACAGCAGGCGATCTGGGGTCGTATCTGCATTCTCTCTCCAACCAGCGGTGAGGATGTGCTATGCCAAAGTGAAACCAGGTCACCCTTGAAACAAAGTCAGTCTCAAGTTGAAGGCCAGCCGTAAGAGTGTGTTAGATTCTGACACAGCTGTTTCTCCACCATACTGCATGGTTGTTGGCATGATTTGTTGCCGCCGCCAAGGAGGTCATGTTATCGTCGGTGTTTATCTGTTTGTCTGTCTGTCTGTGTACAACAGAACTTAAAAGGTTGTGGACGGATTCTCAGGAAATTTTCAGGATATTTCCAAAATGGGAAGATGAATAAGTGATTACATTTTGGAGTTGATCTGGATCACCTTCTGGATCCAGGAATGTTTTGAAAGATTCTTTAACATTGCGAGATTGCCACTCGTGTGATTGCAGCTGACGTTTCTGTGTGCTGTTTTTCACTCTGACACAGATCATGTGTGACTGAGCTCTGAGAGATGTATTACTCTAAAATAAGCCCAAACACCTTTCTAGTTATTTCCTAGACACAAAAAAGTGAGGTGGGACATATATCTTTCCATCACAATGTTTGATACACGTGATGGCACAAAGCCGTGTAATTGGATGTGACAACATCATGTGATACCGCAAGACTGTCTCATAAGACAGGGATTTTTTAATGGGAAAACTGTGGAGCTTGGCAGAGGTCTGTGCTCTCTGATTGCTTTTCTAGTTGTTTATTTTTTTCCTGAGAAAACGTTTTTTTTTTAACAAAAACTGACTTTAGGACTTAAAAGTTTCTCTTCTGTCAAACAGAAGTAGTGATAGGAGAAGAAATTCTCAGATGTTTTTCTCTTCAAACCGGAAAGTTGGAGGGGATTAAAGATGCAGAAAACTGAAATTTTGCATCGATTTAACAGACTGATGCTCTGCATCTCCTGTCTGCTTTAACTTGGAGAATATAAACACAAAACCTTACAGCTTTTGATCTTTAATTTTTTTCCTCTGCTTTCTTTTTTTGCATGTGTAACAAAAAATGACACACTGGAGATAATGGACTGTTTAGTTTAATAACGGCAAGCAGTGATTTTCCTTTTTACTGGTACATGTGAAGTCAGTCCTTCCCCTACACACCTGCAGATGACCGTCTCATCACAGCCTGATGCTCAACAATTTGATGCAGAAAACTATGAGCTGTCATCTGGAGCCACTTGACTTTAGATGAGTAATTTAGGATATTGATCAAGTACACTATGCAACGACTACAAAAGATACTGAAAAGCATCTAAAAGAGCAGCTCATGTTGATTCTAAATGGGAAACGCATGAGCTTGTGTACATAAATGAGGCTGAATATTGAGTCTTTGTCCAGTTTATGTGCTTGAAAATGTCCCAGACTAAATGTTGACCTGAACTTGACATCAGCACTACCGGTTTTATTTATCTGAGATAACATTCAAACTCTATAACCGACCCGTAGCCTATGAATTAACTTCTTAATGACCTGCACTTTTTAAATTCAAGCATGTGCGTTGAGATGAGATGTAAGGACAACGTCTTTCCAGAGCAGTAATGATGCATGCATCTGTCTCATCTTCCCTTATCGCCCTGATATGAGCTTTTATATGCCGCAGCACTGTGGCCCTATCAGATGAAATGTGGCTCCGGGCGATTGGAACCTTCATGAAGAGGAGGGGCAGAGCGCTCACAGCTCCGGGTGCATCCTATTCTTCCCATTTCGCTCCACTTCCAGACAACAGGCCCTGGCAAAATGACTGCGGGTGCTGCCAACTGTGAAATTAATTGAACTTGTGATCCAAAGGGTAGAGACTAGCATCCAGCCTGAGGAGGCGAGTGTGCATCCGTGCTTACATTTGCCCGTGACAAAGGAACAACCAAGCCCAGAGGCGCTGACTGGATCTGCGGTCAGTTTCCTCGACAAGATGTCTCCGGACGTGGCTCAGCTTCACTTGACTTGTGTGACATTGCAGCTGATTGTGTGAGACGTGCCGTCACGCTGTTGGCTCATGTTAGGGGCATTATTTTGGAGAGCAATTGGATTTGTTCACAGATCCACCATGTCAAGCTGATGATAATGATTCGGAGTCGAGGACAGACTTTCAGGCCAGACACTGAGCGCAGCTGGCCAAGATCCAGAGTTGCCTTCGATAATTAATTCAATTCTGATAGTTTTATCTTCTGTTTCTGTCTGTAATGATCAGACTGTTGAAGTGAATTGCTGACTATGATAATAAAGTTGCAAACAAGCGAGAAAGATGTGTTTTTAAGCATCCAAGAAAGTTTTTTTTCTGCCTGGTTTGGTTCTCTCACTGCAAATCTGTGATGGAAAAAAAGGTTAAACGTGCCATGAAGTGGCGGACAACAGAAACGACCCGTTCTTTGATAACATTAGAGTCAGCTGTCGCTACTGTTTGCTCCATTCAGAGCATGAAGGGTTACGTCTAGGCAGGCGGATCCGAGCTAAAGATGGCTCTCTACAAGCTCTCCTTCCTCCCCACGTCTCTACCACTTCTCAACAAACAACCTGATTTTCTTTTAGCTCTTTGAGTTTTTACTAATTAAGAGTCAAGCTTTATATGTTTTAGAAGTTGCGTAGTTTTTAATGGTATTGTATTGGTTTTATTTTGGTTTATTTGATCGTATTCCAGTGTAATTACTTACTATTTAGGTCTTGACAAAAGATTGGGTGTAGATACAATGTTTTAAGCAGAGTCTTGGTGAGAAAATTTCAAATTAAGTAAGAAATAAAAGTCTGGACACATTTCTAATCAAACATTCTGCTCTTGTCGGGTTTATTAGAACACGATAGTAGGACCTGGTTTGGCAGACCGTGTATGTGGTGTGAATACTTCATCTTACATGCGGGATATTTATAAAACTCAGCATTATTTCTGCATTTTGGCTGCATCTTCACCAATAAAATCCCATAATAAACATGTTAAAGGTTTCATGTGGTTTAGGTTTGTTACAGAGAGCTCAACAGGTTTCAGACTACAAGTCACTCTGCATACTGTACTGTACTGAGTCCTAGCACACCTCATTTACTGTGCTGAAGCCTGCGGAAATAAGTACATCACTGCAATTCTTTAACTGTATGTACTACACAAGCAAGCTATCAGGAACATGCATGGGGTGGGTTGTAGGGAATGTTTTATTTTTTATGTCAAAGCTGCTTAAGTTCAAAGATCTGGTAGGACTGCAGGCGGCACAAATCCGGTTTAAAGCAAAACATTATTTGAACATTCAAGAATTGCTGGCATGGGAACAAAGATTTTATGATTTTATGATAAAGGAAATATTTGAAATTAAAATGACAGGAGCAAGAACAGCGAGGAAAACCTTTTGCTAGTTGTGGAAAAGAAATGATAGAATATCCAAGACCAAATACACACCTATACCTCCATGTATAGATGTGTATTTGAAGGCGTATGAGGAATATGCATATTTCTGTTCAGGTGTGTATACTGGCGTATGGTTGTATGTACAACTCTGGGGAATGTATGCATATATTTCTATTTTTTGTTAATTGTGTGATTAATACGCTAAATTCTAATTGTACTAAGCAGAAAACTAACTCTTTGAAACTAGCAAGATGGTCTTATAACAGTGGTTGGAGTAAATAGGTGTGCCTTTCATGCAGGTTATGTGCAGCATTTATTTAATTTGTTTGCTGTATTTATTTATGTTTAATATTTTATCATCATGGATGTTGTTTCATTTTTGTAGTTTGATTGTACATGCCTACATTTTTTATGTACAAAATGAAAATTAACCGCTTCTCAGAATTGATCATTTGGCTTGAAGCTGATCATGTGACTGAGCGCCATCATGCTCTCCTGTTTCTGATGGGATGAAAAGCAACATGTTGCACGCATCTGATCAAACTCAACTTATTTTGTGAACACAAACAAGTGCAACTCAATGTACTCCTATAAACTGTTGTCCCTGCTGGTATACCTCTGTGTGCCACTTTCTCTTAGTTTCACAACCTGCAATAAAAAAAAGTCTTTTATTTATAATACACTTTAAATCTCTAATGAGTAAAGTGTAAATCCTTAGATTCACCTTATTTATGATCTTATTATCTGATATTTTTCCTCATAGAACAGCAAAATTGAGGCAAGCAGTCTGAATGGTTTCATCTTTGTTAAAGGTTCAAAACATTGTTATTTCAGTTTCCTTCTTTTGTCTAATTTTATATTTGACGAGTGCATTTTTAGAGTTTGGATCGGATTATATTGTCCTGGTGAGATGCATATGTAGATTTGTGTGTCACCATTGTAACTATATAACATATTTTGTTATTTTTGTTTTAATGACTTGAGCAAGTGTGAATGCATAGACGTTAAACAGCAGTGTTCCTGAAATGGACCTTTGTGGAACTCCATAAGCTATTTTATTTCATACAGATGTCTAGAGACACAAAGTAGTGCCTGCCTTTCAAAAAGGACTCAAACCAATTAACTGCAGAACCAGAAAGTCCGACCTAGTTCTTCAAGTGGTCTCGCAAGGTGTTATGGTTGACCGCGTCAAATCATCACTGAGATCCAGTAGCACCAGGACTGAAATGTTGCAGCTGTTTGACCTTTAGCAGAAGTCATTTAAGCCCTTAACTTGGGCCGTCTCAGTGCTGTGGTGGGGTTGAAAACATGATGGACCACATAAAAACTTATTTTCATGTCAGGAAATTCTAGAAGTTGTCAGTAAATTTGGTTTTACTAGATGTTTTGTATCTCTTGCTGGCAGCTTTGTCTACCGCTTGCACATGTGCTGACTACCAGAGTTTGTGATATTTTGTTCATAACATAAGTCTTATTAGTCTTCCCCCACCACCGAAAGATGAGCGTTTTGTGTTTTCAGCTCTTATGAGTAGCCTGAGGGCAGTGTGTGCAGTAACAAGGACAAATGCATTTGCAGGTAATCAATCTCATTTAACTCTGTTCACAACTTCAGAGCAAAAAAAAAAAAAACACATTTATTTAGTTTTCCTGAATGTTTGCAAGATTAACTATTAAAGCCAATTTACAACCAGGATTAAATGCTGAAGTCAGGCGTGATTTGCTTGCAGCGTAATTGTTGCCAAAAGGTGGAAACAAATAGCTAAAACACCCAAATATGCAGGTTAAGCAGCATCTGCCGCCATGCTCCAAACTGCTCTAGTCTCCGAGTCCTCGTCTGTTGAAAGGTGATCATTATGAAGTAAACAGATCAATTACATTTCTCCAGATTTCCTTGTTGGCTTGTGGCCAGAGGCTGGGCTGCACCAGGCTCTCAGGCTGTGATGGAGTAGGACATCTCTTTAAGCACTTTGTGTCCCTGAAGTTTTTCAGCTCAGAGTTACCTGGCCCCGCGGATACAATGCAATCTGTGCTGCCCCATATTAGATAAGTATCCTCCAACTCTCATCCAGGTCACATTGCACCACAGAGTGCAGCACCACTTCCAGGACTCAGGTGGAGAAAATGCCGCACACATGACAAAGTGTTCCAGGTCAGCTCCTGATCTCACTGCCAAGCCAGTGACGAGGTCGTCTGTCCAGGCTGACAGAATTTTAAATGAGGAGATTTTCTTTGCATTTGTTAAATATACACTGGTTTTAAAGTATTTTTTTATATTGTTTGTGTTTTCTATCCTAAAAATCAGTTTGGAGATGCTGAAAGTGCAGGATGCTCAAATATTATCATCTAGGATATATAGTAATATGGCTCAATCTCATGATGGGGTGTAACACATTGTTTGTTCTACAAACTGAACTATGATTCCACCGTTGACAAGGTGAAGTCTACACTTACACCTTCACAGTACGGAGTGTGACTTTGTTTCCTTCAGAACTGCCTCGTTGCTGCAGCTTCAATAATGTTGGATACATTTCATACTGATATGAAGCACCACAAAGCTGCTCTGTTGGACTGAGATCTGGTGAGTGTGGAAGTCACGTTGGAGATGATGTGAGCTTTGTGACATGTACATCATCCTGCTGGAATTATCCATCAGAAGATACTACACTGTGTTCATAAAGGGATGGACATGGTCAGCAAATGGTCAAATGGTCCTGCTGCTGGACAACATCTGCTTTCAGGTTGGACGTGTTGTATGTTCACAAATGATGTTCTGCATGTCTTTGTTTGAAGCAGTGCTTATTGGACTTCCTGTTGACTTTATCATCTCCAACCAGTGTGTCCATCCGCCTCTGACCTCAACAAGAAATAGTTGTCCAGGCAACTGCTGCTCACTGGATATTTTCTCTTCTTCAAAGCATCTCTGCAAACCCCAGAGATTGTTGTGTGTGACAGTCCCAGTGATTTCTCAGACCAACAACATGCCATGTTGAAATTCTTTGTCATTCAGATGCTCAGTTTGATTTTATGTCTATATAATTATACATATTAAGATGCTGCCATGTGATTGGATGATTAGATATGTGTTAACTAGCAGCATCGGTGGGCCAAGTGACCCATAAGTGTATAGCATAAAATAAGACAGTTGTATTCCAGGATTAGTCATGGGCCAGAAGAGAACCGCAAATGAAAACAAGTTGATGTTTGAGGACAAACAAAACAGCAGCATTGGAGTAAAGGGAACAAAAAAACAACAACAAAAAAAAAAAAACAGCCTGACTTTTAAGTATATCTGAGTAAATCCATTTAAAATGAGACTTTACGGTTTAAAAAAAAGATTTTTAGAACTGCATTTAGACTACAATGAAAACACCAATTTGCATTCGAATTTGGAGTCAGTGAATCCATAAATAGGTGACAGCTTTTATATCTGAGTCATGTTGGAGACCTCCCTTCTCATGTCGTCAGACACAGCTGCTATGTTTATCAAACGCTTCTTCTTGTATGAAACCGTGCAAACAAGTGAGACAAAATAACAAAGAGCAGTTTGCTCTTCAGTGACAAACCTCAGCGAGGAACTCATTCATTTCCAAAAGTCAATAAGAACGTGTTGGATGTGCCGTTCAAATATCATGACCTTCAAATAAAAGAGAGAGCCATCTTTGTTACGAAGCGCTGTCTCCGCCCACCTTTAATCAATTAAACGTGTAAGCTTTTAAGCCCATTCCTCTTGATGTCTGTGATATGCATAACAATGAGCTCATTACTGGACGCATCAGCTTTGTGTTTGAGAGGACAGAATGCAAAACACGCTTTTATAATTTGTAATTTATCCTTCAGATCGACTGAAGAGAGAGAGAAAGAACTGGTGAGAGGAGGCCGGTAGGAAACCAGACACGGTGTGAAACTGAAACGGGTTATGAGCACACATCCAGCCCTATGTGGCATCTATGCGATAAACAGAAATGTGCAGGGGATGAAAAATCCAACCAATTCTTCAGACATCCTATATGAGGAGCGCATCGCCCACAACCTTCAGAAAAATGAGGGAAACTGTGACCTTTTTTAAAAGGAGAACAGAAACAAAATGTGTTCTTTTTCTATCTTCTTTGTATCCTTCGACTCCATTTTCAAGATCTTTCCCTGCTGTCAAGGTTTTGGTGTGTGCGTGATCGGTTAAAGGACAATCTCCCTGTTTGGTGGGTAATTGGAAGGCAGCAGTGAAGGCTGCACGGCCGCGGCACAGCTCAGAGTGCTTGGCTTGCTTGTTTTTTGTCTTTTTTTAAGCAGAGATGGGTCCAGATTTCTGCACATAAAAAGACAACTGTTGAGGCTGTAATTACGTCCTGTTGAATATGCTGTGAACGTTCATTTCAAGGCATTTTGCAGATAACTGACTCATACATTTTGTAGCTTTTCTCATGCAAACAGGCTGAATGTCAAACGGGAATATAAAGGGATAGAAAAAAAGACATCGGGGGGGGGGTTAAGACTCCAGTTTTATATCCTTGTAATAATGTTAACTTTCTGTTTCCATTAAACAGAGAAACACAATCGTCTTTGTGAAAAGCACATTTTCTTAATCAGCCATGTTTTCTTCACATTTGATCTTTTTATTATGCAAATCTGCCAAATGTTCTTTGCTTTGTTTAACATTTCAACCTGATATGATCATTCCCCGTTTTTAATTCTTGCACATGATCACACAGCTGTTGTGACGTATGAATTGTTTCTAAAACAGACATTTGGTATAACAATATGAAAATCCATCATTGCATTGGGAACTAATTTTCCTTCATGTGTAAAACTTTACTTAAAGACTATAATGGGCTGTCGATGCTCTGGAGCTCGTATCTCTATCCTGCCAGAACAAATAAGAGATTTGGTGTTTTTAAAGTAAGAAGACACCACTCTGCTGAGACAACACATCCATTACATTACATTACTTTACAGTCATTTAGCAGACGCTTTTCTCCAAAGCGACTTACACCTGAGAAGAACAACATAAAGACCAGACGTGCTGGTGCATTTTGGATCATCTGCAGAGGTTTAACAGAGCATGCCGGCAGGCCTGCCAGTAAGGAATTGCAGTAGTCAATACGAGAGGTGACTAGAGTCTAAACCAAGAGCTGCGTTGCAAACTCTGTCAGGTAGGGTCTGATCCTCCTGATGTTGTAAATCGGCAAGTACGGGCAATTGAGGCAACATGGACCTTAAATGTCAGCTGGTCGTAAATCATGACTCCAAGATTTCGGACAGCTGATGTAGGCACAAGTGCTATAGAGTCAAAGTTCACACTTATTGGCAGATGTAAGGAAGGAGTGGCTGGACAGACTATGAGCTCCATTTTAGAAAGATTTAGCTGAAGGTGGCGAGCCTTCATCCATGCAGAGATATCAGCAAGACATGCAGATATTCTCATTGAGACGGATGTATCATCAGGTGGAAAGGAGAGGAAAAGCTGCATAGTTTCATCTGCATAGTACTTTTGCATTATTATTTAATATTATTTATTATATCCCCAAACACGGAGTGTCGGGATGGTTTCACCCTGACAGCTGCCAGATATCCCTCGTGAACATGATGATAATGTGATTTTGATACGCAGTATACCTGTTGATGTCCCCAACGGGACGACCTGTGTCAAATTTCACGATTTTTGGATTTATGGTTTCTCCACCAGTTATATAAGAGATATAACCATTTTTTTGGTTATATCTCTGGAACTATTTGTCTCATTTACCTCAAATCAAGTGCAAATGAAAGGTCATGACCTCAGAACGCATCCCATCATCAAATCATACCTGCTTTGTTCAATATTTTCACACCAGCTGGAGTTTTGTAACTGAAAAATCATTCTTTTGACCATATTTTTGCAATTATTTGTTAGATTAACCTCAATTCAAGTGCAAACGAAAGGTTATGACATCAGGATGCATCTGGGAATTGCATCATTCCTCCCTTGTTCAAATTCTAATTATTTAAGGTAAACAGTGTAATTTCTTTATTAATGAGTTCAGTGAGGCTCAAAGAATAAATATGATGGATGACTTGTTACTATAGTTACAGGATATTACATGTGTGTCTTTATATTATTGTATTGTGTCTATTGGAGGATTGGGGGCATTTGGGGACATACCCCTAGCGGTTGCTTCGAACGGTATAATCCTTGTTTATTTAAGAATAATGTCTAATTTGCTTGATATGTTAATCAAGGTCTGGAAAAATGTTGCACCCTCCACCCAGCTTAGCCACTTCTCCAATCTGAACGTGTCTGGTTGGCTGTCCTGATGAGAATACACTGTTAGTTCCTGCATTTAAGTGATTTCACTTGAAACTGAAACAAAACTTAAGATTACCACATAAATCTGACAACCAATCCACCCAAAATGCAGGACGTAGACTGAAGGTTAAAGCAGGGGGTAAGACTGGTCTGTGCAAGCAGTAATGGATCTGCATCTTCTCCCTTCTGCTTAGAAACTTCATTCCTGCAACACACAGAGTTTACAAACGTTATTGTGTAAGAGTTCACTGTTTACACTGTTTTAATTAAATGTTTAAATTTGGCTTTGCACATTTGTTTTTTAATCTTTTTAACAAGCATCAACATAATTCCAGTCTTTCTGGGGGAAAAATCCCATCCATCATATAACTTTCCTTTTACTAGAAAAACCAGGTTGTGCTCAGATTTGAATATACGAAAAGCATGACTGCCATCAGCACCACATTTCTAACATTGTGGGCAAAATGTTACAGATCAACGTCCTCTGATAAAACAGCTGCATATTCCTGAGGGGAATAAAAACACACAGTCTGCTTGTATTTAATGAGATCTTCCTCTGCTGTGTCTATTGTTGCTGTGGTTACAGAATTTACAGAAATGTAATCCCGGCTTTTCGGAGCACGGCTGCCGTCCTGTCGGCTTCGACTGCTGTGCACAGATGGTGTTTCCTCTCTGACACCTTCGGGATCCTCTTGGCTTCAGAAACCGCTTTGTTTATGTGATGCTAGATAATATAAGCTCCACCTGCTCTTTGTTCTGCAGCCTGGCTGAATGCATATGAACTCCATATTAACCTCGCCTCTAAAATCCTCTTCAGTCATGAAGAAGCGGCCCGCCGCTTAATGAGGCTTTTCTGAAGAAGCTTTACGTGATGTCTGAGTTTTTCCGTGATGCTTTGACCCATAGCAACTTTGTTCAAATAACTTTATCAGCTATTTGCGAAGCAGAATTCAACGCTGGTAAACACAAACCAGCGAGGTGCACTGCACAAAGTTATGAGTTTAGGAAAACACGTAATTCCCTGAGGAGTTTCCAGGAGAGAAAGCACACACATCATGCCTGTGGTGCTTTTCTGTTGAGGAAATGATTCTTTCAGTAAACTACATGTTGGAAAAAGAAGCACAATATTGCATCTGGTTCCATTTTCACGGCCTCTGCGTAATTATTTTCTGCCGGGTTTATTACAAAAGGCTGTGCGCAGAACGGGAGGAAGGTTTTGTGCAACCAGCAGCCATGTGCGAGACGGTTGCACTCCATCATCGAAAATGTCAGGTGAGTTTATGCTTATTACAGCCACAGATCTACTTGCTTTTCTCCTCAGAATAACATAAAGAGGAGTTTTAGCGTCAATTTGATCCAACATAAAACCGTGAGATGGTGTTTCGGAAAGATGAGAATCCCAGTTTTACCAGAAGCAGCATGTGCACATCTCAGATGCTTCTCCCAGTTAAACCTAGTGGTTTAGATGACATTCCTCTTATTAGGACATGTCTAAAAGAGGTTTGTTCATTTATATTCTCATTTAAATTAACATTAGCGTAGATGCAATAAGTTATAATGAAAGCTGAAGTTTTTTATTTAGTTTGTAATTTTTTCCAATGATGCAATCTGGGCTCAAAATATTTATTTTTGTAAATGCTGACATGTGAATAATTTTTTAATAAAAAGGAAGGATATTAAATGATAGCAAATAATTGTAGAAATAAATATAAAAAATGAATATGACTAAAAAAGTTATTTGTAAAATGAATAAATGGAAAGCAGAGTTTTATATGAGGACATAAAGCTGCTGCATGATGAACAGATGCATTTTTACCTGATATATATTCATCATTCATAATTCGCAACCTGAGACCTGACATTTATCATATCAGAAAGTCTCCTCGAGGACGAAAGGGACATGACTGAGAACATTTCTAATGAGCAAACAATGAAAGCAAATTAATTACAACATCCATGACTTGCCAGTGAGTTTGATAAAACTGGCAGACTTTTACTGGTTGTTCTAATGATTAGCTAAGCTGTGGATTCATTCATTAACTAACAGATGCAAAGTGTTTATTTGCAAATAGCTGAGTGTAAAGTAAGTCTGCATGCGGTATTTTAAAATGACATTTTAGCAGCAGGTGAGGTCATTCAGTAATAACATAAAGATAAAAAGCAAACAGCGCTGACATTTCATATGTTTTTAATATTCTTACTGTCTGCTTTAGACCTGTGCGGCCTTAATAAAGTTATAAAGAAAAGGCCAATTTAATGCAAATGTGTTACTAAGGAGTGCAGCTATGTGCCGATCGGTCTGCTTGTTAACCCTTTAAATTAGCGACTGCATTGGACATCAGTGAGTCATGACTAACATATACATATACGCATCTGAATGGCTGCCTGTGATGGGAAGTTTAGCTCTTTTCAAAGATTTGGCTTTTTCAACTTGGTTCCCTTTGAATCATTTGTTTTTTGTCCCAAATGAATGTTTATTTAGTATCATGTGTAATTTAGCAGAACCACACCAAGCAAGTGAAGTGAATAGCCAGAGTCTGAAATTAACGACACTTCAAATTCACTCATTTCTCCATATTTCCTGACCCACCTGCACTTTAAATGTGGTTTCATGCTGTCTTTGTACTTGGTCTGCACCACTACACACCCTGTCTCTAAGAGGTTCTTGGCATAATGGTATGAACCTGGCCTTTCCTCTGAGGTAATTGACTGCATGATGTGTCCATCAAGATCTCTGAAAGGCATCAGTTTTTCTGGGTCCCTGCAAAGAATCAGCTCTTAGAGTCAGCTTGTTCATGAAAAACATCAGCTAAAGCTGCATCCTCTCAGTGAGAGGGGTGTAAAGGGGGTGTGGACACACACCACGCATACTCTTTTAAAGCAGGCATGCCCAGGTTCAATCTTCTACCATCCTGCTACTTTTAGGTGCAACTCTAGTTCAACACAGCTGAATCAAATGAATGACTCGTTAGCAGCCTCTGCAGAGCTAGATGACATGCAGAGGAGGGAATTCTGACATTTCATTCAGGCGTCCTGGAGAAGGGATGCATCTAACAGTTACAGGATGGTAGATCTGGAGGAGCGTATCTGTGCTCCCCTGATTTAAAGACTCAGAGACAGAAACGGTCTGGAAAAGTTGAAATGAGGGACTAAAGCCCTGACACAGATATGAAATGGCTGAGAAGGGGCATCATATCAGAGCTTTTAGAACAATTTTTTTCTATCCACTAAAAATATTAAAAAAAAACCTCTTCTGTGATAGTTTTGCAAAACATCAAGTGGATATTCCACAGTTTCCTTAAAGTTTTGCAGCCACATTTTAAAAACTGTGAGAAGAAAATGTATAATTGTGTTAAAGGTGTCGGATACTGTGAAACACAACAGCATGAAGTGCAAAATGCACTCAGTTAAATATGAATGTTACTGGATCCAGCTCTGCTCATTTACTTTTCTTTCTCATGTCTTTGTGAAGTTGAACATGATCCGTTATTAAAATGACATGAGATGAATTCATTCGACAGGAATCCTCCATATGAAACCACAGATGACTCAGGCTCGGCTGCTCCAATCATTTATTGACACAGTTAATAGTTCATCTTGGTAAAGTGCTCCAGAACATCTAATCAGACTGAAAATAACACGCCTCATTTGCGCTCAGATCAGTTGTCTTACATCTCTGCTAAACCTCTCTGCTATTCATCAGACTCACACCGGGTCTCCTCCATGCTCTGAGATGAGCATCTCAGATGCATCGCCACAAGTCTTAATGAGTTCCGATAAATATTTGGCACTGCTGACGTTCATTAAGGTTTCGCTGGAGCCTCGATGGGCAGATGTGGCTTTTTTCATGGGGAAATGCAATTAGCTGAGCAGTGAGCGGAGATTATAAATGAAACGTCACATTTGCGATGAGTTCATTAGATTTCAGGGGAATGTGCTGGGCTCACTGAGGCAGACATCTGCAAAACAACCGGTGCACAAGAAAGCTGACAAAACAAATCAAACACAGAACCATTAAAATATATTTGAGGACAGTTTAGAAAAGGTTATGTAATGTTTTGTGGGTTTTACTGACTCAAACACTCCATTCAGTATCAGACACTCCACCTTTAATATCACGTTTCATTCATTTTGTTTGCTTTTGTTTCCTTTCATGCCATAAAGCTTAACTTCTGTTGCAGGTGATATTAAAGCAGCTACACTTAAAATGTGACCAAAACAGAGCTGAGAGTATTAAAACAGAGGTTGACTTGACTCTCAGAGGTGGCATATTTGACATTTGACCCCATTATGGAGGATGTGCAGGGTGATGCACCTCTCTTTATTGGCCTTTGCACTGACAGTGTTCATTTGAGAGGAACTGCATGATCTTTGGCTGGGACTGGTGCCCTACTTTCAGCTTACATACCCACACTGTCAAGATCAGGCACTGAATTAATAACATACATTCTAATTACTGTCCCTGTCTTCAGTTCTTTGCTCTACTGCCTACTCAGTATTTTTCTTAAAATGTCTTTTTTTATTTTTCCAAATGTGACCTCCACACAGCAGTGATCTGCAAAACATCTCAGGGACCCAAAGAAGCATCTCTTTAAAATCAAAAGATGGCCATTACTCTAATTATCTTCTGAGATTAATGTTGATGTTTTCATGCTGCTTCAAACTGTCAGGTTTTCTTCAAAATGTATGTTTTATTTTGGGCCCCTGTTGGCTCTTCCAAGTGCCCCCCTCCCAAGGTATTATATTGTAATCTTAACTTCTGCACTGGAGAGATAATAGTACTTGGCCTGGTGTTTTTCGGCATTGTTAATTTAATTCAAAGCAAAACTTCACGCATTTGCAACACTTTAACTTTATGAAGCCAAACGTGTCATATTTGATATATGCAGTTTGAGACATTTTGCATCACATAGAAACTTTATCAAAACCACGTTGTACACTATATGATACCGGTTGCATGCCCCCCTGGTGGATACCAGAAAGCAGAAATTATACAACAATAATTTTGACATATCACATGAAAATACATAGCAAAATGTTGTTATTTTGTTAAAGGGGCAATTTAAGACCTCTATTTAAAAAGTTGGACTTTTCTGCCCACTTCATTTTAGGTTGGGCTTTAAAGGGTTAAACGTATTAAAATGTTCCTTTTCTAAGCATTAGTTAATAAAACATTTTTTATACTACTTATCATAGAACAAGAGGGAGAATTTCTATTGTGATTTGTAATTGTGAAATTTTGTACCATTTTATGAATAACTAAGTAGCATCTTCACATTTAAATATATTTTGGAGGTTTTATTATTTAAAGCTACATGCCTGGAAGAAAAAAACACAAATCATTGGATGTTCATCTTATAGTTTGTGTTATAAGTTTTTTCCCCTTAGTTTGTGTTATAAGTTGATGGTTATAATCCATATCCAGTGTGAGTAAGGCTACTGATGCTAGCATTAGCTTAACTTGTCAGTGGAATAGGCTAAATGCAGGTAGCTCTTTAGTGTTAATTTTAATGTTAATTTTAACTGAATACAAGATGTAATTTAACTTGTTAGTATCTGAGAACTTAAGTTCCTACAGTTTGTTGAATTAATGAGCCATTTGTATCATTGCTGCCTGATGAAATGGACTTTTTTAGCCACTGTGGTTTCTGGCACCAATTTGGATGATTGGAAAGCTGAACTATGTGGTGCAGTATGTTGAGCTTAATGTAGTTGTTTGTCTGACTGCAGTTCTAGTTAACTGTCTGGTGGCATTGGTAGACTAGATTCTTGGGATTAATGATTGCATTGCTCGCTCGGGGTTGTCTTGGTCGTATGTTCTTCCCTACAAAATAGTTATAAATATATCCTAATCTTGAAGTCGTTTTTACACTAAGAGGTTGCAGGCTACATATGGTGCCATTGTCATGCCAAAGCTAATTTGAAAATCAGCAAGCAGCCTTGCTAGGCTTCTGAATTGTATAGTAAAACTAGCATAGTCAGTGCTAAGTAATGTGAATACTTTTTGAGCAGCATGTTGTGAAAATGTTTTGATAACTGAACTGATGTATCCTCCTAAAATACTACCTGAAAAACATGACATGACTTTCTCACATTATCTTAAAAACACTTTTGTGCTAGCATAAAAATAGCTCAGGCTTTCTGTGCAGCTGTTTTGTGCTGTTTGTTTGTTTGTTTTGCAGCGATTCAATAACTTGAAAGTTTAAAGCCATAAACAAAAAAAAACCTTTTCATTTGGTTTATTATGAGCACATTCATGCAGGTAAAACAAGGTAAACCAACTGCTAAAGGTAAAATATTTAAATGCTTCTTTGCAATTCATGAGAAGCATCCACATGTAACCATAGCAACACCTCCTGTTGTAAATGGAGTTGCCTGCAGTGTGTAGAAGTCGAGGAGGAGGTTGGATATGATGCACACACAGGGTGTGATATGGACATAAACCTCATACTGTGCGTTCACGCTGATAGTCCAGTCGAGCTGGAGATGCCGACCAGCCCCGAGGCGTTCTCTTTGTTTGACAAGCTTCCTGTCAGGAGAGGCTGCTTGATTCTCCTGAAGCTGAAGCATCCGGGAGTGAAAAACAAAAGTAGGGAGGTGAGAATGGCTCCTCAAACTCTGCTGGAAAAAATAAATGCTTTCTGGTCAGATGGTTTCAGGTTATGTGTGATTGGATATACTTGCTGAGCCGACTCACTGAGCTGGCCTCTGAGGAGACTGTCTAGAAGGGCTTAACTTGTGAAACGTGTTGACTCCTGTAACTTAATATGAGACTTTTGTCCTCATTATTTAACATTCTGGTTAACAGTTACCATAAAAATAAGTTGGTAAAATCTCCTGTTACATGTGTCTGTTGCAGTAATCCCTTGCATATAAAGGCAGTTTCTTTAAGCACTGTTTCTAGACTGAGCCGGTTTCCATCCAGTGTCCTTAAACCGAAATAGTTTGTTGATTTATTTTGAAATGGAAAGAATCTGTCAAGCTTAACATCATCAATCAGTGAGTCATTAGTATAATGTAGAGTTGGACATGTTTTCCAGAAGCATCTTAAAATCCCTGTCACTATTGCAGCCAGTTAATGAAATGCTCTAACACAAATATAGAAAGATTTAGTCGCCTGTGTACCAAGCAGGACTGAAAAATCACCATCAAATTGTTTTAAACTCATTTGTTTTATATATTTTATAATAATAATGAATGTAGGACAAATCACTATGAAATGGAATTGGTGGAAATGAGCTGCTTTCCGGAGGTCTGCACTTGAGTGCTTTTTTAGTTCATTTATTTTATACATATTTATGATATATGTCTACTTTTTTATCGTGTTTTTATTGCGTGCACACAATAAAAATGAAACCACGACAATATTATTCTTCCATTTCCCTCTAGGATTGGAATGAAGATCCAACGCTCTTGGTTTCTTTAACCAAGCAATTATGTTGTATGTGTTAGTTTATATGAATGAGGTATTATAAACTAAACCAGTATGACTCATACAATGAATTTGTTTTAATTGGATTATAGTTGGACAGTGAATTAGACTGAATTGGGTTAAGTCTGTGAAAATGCGCTGAAAGTACTTTGTTGTGAAGTGATTTAATTTAAAGGCTTTCTATCGCCATCACCTGAAGGACCAAAAACCCATGAAAATAAACTTTTCACACTTTAAAATGGCTTAGATGTAACTCAAGCTTTTAGTTTAAGGCTTAAATTGTTTTTTTAAAGCAGGATAGAAACTTGGAGCTTATTTTTTTTTAAAATGATGAGGTTACGAAGGGCTTTTACAGCAGTTAACTAGATGGGTTGTATAATCATGCTGCGTGCATGTCTGCTCCGGTCATTTCAGCTTGTGCCTTTCTTTTTCCAAGCATCACAGCAGAGCGGAGAGTTTATTTATTTATTTTTTCCCCAACCACCACTGCAGGTCAGACACAGCATGGATGCTGAGCCATTAGTAACAAGCACATACAAACACACAAGAAACAAAACTGGAAAACAGTTGAAATTCACATTAATCTGAAGTGACAATACCTTTCACCAAGGCATGCTAGCATGCAGCATCTGTGCTAAATGCTAACTTTGGGTGCTGACATTCATGACAATCAGCTGCTGTTTCCAATCTGTCTATAACTATACACATTGTGGGATAGTGAAAAAGAAAGTCAAACATTTTAACAGATCCAGACTTTCACAGTTGCGTTTTTGAAAATTAGCAGAGAAATGTGCTTAAGAAGGAAACGCAAGACAGTGCTTATAGCCAAACACAATTATTTGTTTTCTGTTGGCTCAAGACAGGGTGGCAACAATTCTTTTACAGAGAAAGAACAATTTCATTTAAAGTCTCCCAATTAGTTGGATTGATTCTACGTTAAGCTTGGTCACCAGAGACAACCAGTACAAATGGAAAAGGAGGTATTTGGGTCAGCTCTGCCTCAGAAGTAAAACACATAGTTTCTGTTTTACTTTCAGCTATAACTCTACATATTGTTGCTGTTCTGATGCTGGAATTGTTGTCCTCTTCATGTATTAATGAACATCAAGAGGAGGTGACAGAATAGCTGGTGGTGTGTAATGCAGACCATTACCTGGGCCAACAGGAGCCACTGAGACTATCATGACTTACATTAAATTAGACCAAGCTTCTTTCATTGCTCCCCAGGGCCACATTCATCTTGTGGCAGTCACCAAATATTGACTGTAATGGTGACAAATGTGGTCTGCATAGTACAACACTTTACAGCTTATAGTGTGCTTCCCTGTATAAAGCCAGTTCATTACTGGAATTCATTATATGAGCAGGACAGACTGCTGCAAAATTTGAAAGGCACCAATTTACTTTTAACAATATGCAAGGTTCCCTAATCCCTCACTGTAGACCTCATCAGTGAAACGAACAGTTGTGAAAACACAGCCCATGAATCTTTAACCATCCCGACTCCTTTAGTCGGTTTAAAACACTGCAGAAGTTGCTTCGCTGGCAGGGGCAGAAATTCAAAGTCGAGGCTGCAGAGTTGATCCCAGGCTCTGTGGTGCACCTGCTCAGTCTTCTGGGTCGCCTTGCAGCAGGTGAGATGATGACATTTCAGTCCTGATCACTCCAAGGCCCTCGACAAGCCTTCTCATTATCACAAGCTCCAGTTAGAGGATCCCGCGATGCCTCGTGTTGGTTTATGTAACTCGTGTCCCCGCCTGCGTGGACAGGTTTTCCGTGCAGCGTGCTACACCCCGAGCCTCCAGCGCTGCCCTAGTTAAAGGGGTATTTTAAGCCTTGCCACACGGGTTCGTTTGCCCTTATCTTCTCAAGTTCAGCTGTTTTTCCTCTTGAAGCATTCGGAAGTGTGAGAACCCAGAAAGAAGGCAAAACCAGTTGCACCACTGTTACTTGAAGCCCCACATGTTGCAGTCAGGACTCATCTACAGTTACAAGAGATTAAAGGGTCATTTAGCACATTTAGGCCTAGACTTAGTTGTTACTACATTCAGGTTTAGCAAAGATGGAAAACATTATAATCATGCTAAATTTCTTCTGAACTGTGTTATTGAAATTAAAAAGTTCCAACATGTTAGACTATCTTGGATTAAGCTGTTTTACTTAAAGTCCCTGATATGTTTCTCTCATTCATTTTGCTCTGCAACACAATATTTATGTAGAACACAATATTTATACACAATATTTGTGTAGAGCACACAGTGAACTTTGTGCTCTATAATATTTATGTAGAGCACTTTATTATATGAAATATCAAATCTGAGCTCCTAGAAACCACATTTCTTGGTATAAGTGAGTATAACCAATTAAAACATGATATTTGTTTAGTTTGATGTAAATTCCTAGTCTGACTGAAATCACTCCAATCAGATTAAAACCTAAATGTCGGCATGAACACCAAATATAGAGTATGTACATGCTGCATCAGAAGGATTTAGACAAACATTGAATTCAGCTGCTTCTCTTCAAAATATGCAACCAAAAAGTTTTTTGTTTTTATTTCCCAACTTTGTACCCAACTAAACAGTAGAAAGGAAGTGGGCTTCCATCTGCTCTCTACAAACGAGCTGTGTGGGAAAATCTGCAACCAATCTTACCTGTCAGCACTTGTAGAAAAAAAATGACCTTTACAGACCAGTGAAGTCTCGTCACTATTTTTTACCTTTTGGAAACTCTTAGTTGCTCCTTTCTATCAGGTATGGGTTGTGTGTAAAGGTTAAGCCGCTGCTACCTGACATCCCTTGGATGAGACATTACAAATGCGTGTTGTACTCCAATCCCCCTTCAAACTCACCACACGTCATCCACCATTGGAAAGCTACAATTCTTGAGATTTAAATGACTTATATTGTTCTAGGTTAAGATAATTACTATGGATTCAAGTCATGTGCGGTGCCAAAAGCCAAGAAATAAAAGTTTTGGGAGATTGTTTTGGGATCAACCACAGAATGGCCCTGCCTCCCATGGTTTTAAGGTTAATCCGAGATACCACCAGTAAAAGCTGGCCCTCGGAACTCAGCTTGCTTGCTTTTTAATGAGGTCCATGATATACGGTGGAGTGAAACCATGTAAAACCTTAAAAACAAACAAAAGAAGCCTAAAATTCACAGGGAGCCAGTGATAAGACGGAGGGACGCCTGGATGCCAGGACATCAGAATGCCAGGCTTGGGGGGATGTGATTGTGTTTTCTTGCTCCCGTAAAAAGATCATTTGGCTGCAGTCAGGCTATGAAGGGAATTTAAGCAATAAAAAATGCTCCTGGAAAACATCTCCGACCCGACGTTTAAAAGGAACACTTGTGAGAATTTCAGTGCTCATTAGGATCACTTTTCTCAGACAGTTAATGATGCAATTTCACGGTGAACCCTTTGTTTCAGCTCTTCATTCCAGTTTTCTTCCTTTTAAATAATATGAGCAACAACACGGAACTTTTTGGGAAACTTTATTTGTCCTTATTACATGCAAACATACATTTATTATAATTGCTCTTAAGCTTCCCAAAACTTTCTGCTCCTTTTTTGTTTTCTGCTTCTTTTATTGGACATTTCATTTTGATAATGTGTTCAAATGTGTTTTACTTCCTGCTTTCATAGAATCAAAGATAACATAGAAATACATTAATGAAGTGGAAAACATGAAACAAGCCCTGGATTCGCCGAGCACCAGGTTTCTCTTACACTCTGCTTTAATAACCAATAAATGCATCACTTGCATGAAATGCATTCTACATCTGTCTACATCAAACATGTGGCTGGGATCATGAACTATATATGCAAATGAATAAAGAAATGAGGAACTGGTTATTAAACTGTATGGTGTGTTAGACAGAGAAACACTGACATAATGATGTGACCCAGCTGTGGCTCCATCTTTCTTCCCCTCTGCACCATTTTCATCATTTGATGTGCTTCAGATGAATGCAATTACAATAACACTTTGCTCAAACAGCACTAAAACCAATTTAATGGCTTTTGGAAAAATTTAATTAGCAGAATCATTTGAAATTGTCTTTCCCCCTGCATTGTTATTTATGTCTCTGTTTTTATCCCCGATGTAACACCCACTTCTCCCTCCTTGGACTGCATTCTGTCAGACAATGATCTCCAGTCGGGTTTCATTCATCAGACTTTGCACACTGGAAATGAAATATGAATGTAAAATGTGTTGCATTGTTTTAATCTGCTGGGGTGATAATAGGTTTCCAACCATCAGGAGTAAAGGAGATGCCAGCCAGTTCATAATGGAGGCTCATTATTTCACAAACTCCTAATCAACTTTTCTGATTATAATCTAATTTGAACCTCTACTCTCAATTACTGGGATAAAGCAGGCATTGATTTGTAGGTTAATCCTTTTAAAAGTTATCCATAAACCTGTAAGAGAAGCATGCAAGTCGGCACATATCTAGAATGGCTTGTCGATGCAAATATTTCACCCTTGCAAAAAGGATAAAGAAATAATCTCCCCAAAAGGGTTTCTCTCTTTATCTTATGCACATTTTACTAATCAATGCAAACATGTGCATGGATGTGCAAGAGCTCTGTGGAACTTGTGTCAGACAATAAGCAATGGGGGGAAGATGACACGCAAGAAAAACAAGTTATGCTGGAAGGCAAACACACATTGATAGTTAGTGTTTGCCAGTTTGCTAATGCAGATCTGTAATGGTGTGTTGGAGCAGTTGCTTACCAAAAGACTTACAAAAAGACAGTTTGTTTTCCACTGCAGCTTAAGTGTCCGACCATATCCTGTGTGAGACGATACTAGACAGGCAGGGAATGGATTGTTAAAACAGTCCAGTTCGATCCGGGGGGCGAACAGGATCAACATTTATTGAACACACAAAGTAATATATTTTTATTTTAATATGGATAAAAACAGAAATACTATTCTGGAATAAATAGAATTAAACTGTGAAAAAGATATTTTGCTCTCCTTAATAGTAATTTAGTTAAAATTCTACAAGCCAATATGAAATTTACAAGAAGATTATACAAGAAATATGAAAAAAAATGAAAAATGTGACATGCTTCTGACAAGATTTTGTTTATATGCTTTAAAGTACAAACTCAGTGCGCAATGCTATCAGTTTATCAGTAAAGTATACATTTGGAAACGCTGTGCTAACTTGGTTTAACATTACTGGGCATCAGGGAAAGTCTCACCATTTCTGACAATGGTTTGGGAAGTGTTTCTAAATTAAACCTGATGGCCTGTCCTCTCTTCAAGCTGATTGGCGGGAATATCATCCAGGTTTTAGGTTGTTAATCACATGCTGTTTCACTAAGACCAGCAAGAAATAGACATCTAATCTAAAATGTGACACTGTGTGGCTTCATTAAAATTCCTCTTTGTTTCACAAACCAGGAGAAATGGGGAAAAGACACAAAATAAAGCACCTTGCCTCTCATTCACTACACCAACACTCACTAAGGAGCTAAAAATGCAGTGCATTGGTGGTAATTCATTAGTAAAGTAAGCAGTACCCTTCATATAATCAATATGTTTTTACCCTCATTCTGAAAACACTGTGAGAGAAGCTGAAGATGAAGTTAAAATCAAAATGCCTGTTTTGGCATGAAGCTTCCTTGTCAGGAGTATTTGCTGGCAAACGCCTAAATCAAAAGAATTCCACTCATGCAGTGTTCTCTTGGATTTCTTCTCCAACCAGTCATAACCTGCAAAAACCCACAGATGAGTGTGTATGGCACCCAAAATGAACTGAAACAGCGAGAGGTGGAAAATGGAGCAATTCTCAGGGCTTGTTAGTGCATCGGTCCGTCTCATGAGAAGAACATGGATTCTGTTAGCTGCTGTGGTTGATCAAGTGTGCTTTTTTTTCCTAAACTCTCCTAAAACCAAATATTCTCCAGCCTGCTCACCTCTCACTTAGTTTTTCATTCTGTAAGACTCTCGAAGTGCAATGTCCTATTTCTTTCTGTCATATTCTCAGTACATATATTCTCAGTATATATATATACCAGCGTTGGTGTTGTACTGCACATGTCACTTGTAAAGAGATGATCGGCTAACTCTGTAGTGGAGAAGCTTCAAACACAACATCCAAACGTATTTGTGGCAATCTCTGGAGATCTGGTTCTTCTCACCTCCTCCTACTTTAAAAAGACTATTAAAACCTGGTCTAATGAGGCTGAAGATGCTCCAAGAGGCTACCGACTGGATTGTCCTCTGTGAAACTCATGGAGATGACATCAATGCCTGGACTGAGTGTGTGACAGACTATATGAACATCTGTGTGGACAGCGCTATTCCAACAAGAACAGTGAGGTGCTTCCCAATAACAAACTCTGGATCACCAGTGACCTGAAAGTACTAAACATCAAAAAGAAAGCTTTCAGGGATGGAGACAGGGAGGTATTGAAGTCAACACAGAAACAAATAAAATACAAACTAGATGAAGTTAGAAAATCAACTTCAGCAGAATCATGTGAGGGATGTGTGGTCAGGAATGAAGATCACTGGCTTCAAGATTAATGAGGATCAAACTGATGGAGGTCTGGACAAAGCTAATGAACTGAACATGTTCTTCAGTAGGTTCAGCTCACCTCCTGCCTCAATCCCAACTGTCCACACACCCTCATTGAGCCTACAACTTTCCTGTCACACATCCACTCTGTCACCTTGCAGCTCAGTCACGGACCTGAACAGATCGTCGTGTCCTTCCACATCAGGACTTCCTGATACCTCTACTCTGTCTGTCTCCCGTAATCAAGTCATGGAACAACTTATAAAGCTGAACCAGAACAAGGCTGCGAGTCCAGATTGTGTCAGTCCCAGAGTGCTCATGACAACTATGTCCGATTTTTCCGCACCTGTTCAACACCAGTCGGAGTCAGGAAAGAATCCCAGTGCTGTGGAAAACATCCTGCCTTGTTCCGGTGCTTTAAAAAACACAACCAGCTGAACCAAATGACTTCAGACCAGTTGCTCCGACATCTCACATCATGAAAGTCCTGGAGAAACTCTTATTGGCTCACCTCAACAAACAA
The DNA here is from genome assembly GCA_037177515.1 of Pseudomugil tenellus. Classification (NCBI taxonomy): domain Eukaryota; kingdom Metazoa; phylum Chordata; class Actinopteri; order Atheriniformes; family Pseudomugilidae; genus Pseudomugil; species Pseudomugil tenellus. The sequence continues at coordinate 22,097,847 of JBAMHX010000023.1, forward strand.
GTGAAGGCCTTTCAAGATCCATTACAGTTTGCATACATTAATGGGCTTGGGGTTGAAAACGCTATCATCTACATGCTTCAGAGAGCCCACTCCCATCTGGACCAGTCAGGCAGCACTTTGAGGGTTATGCTCTTTGACTTCTCAAGTGCATTTACTATGATTCATTTTGTGAGAAGCTCCATAAATTCCAGGTGGATACCTCCACAGCCACCTAGATTTATATTGAGCTGATCTGAGGCTCAGCTCATATAAGGCTCAAATGATGTATCTTTACTTACGGTAAACAAACAATACTCGCAACTTTTCTCCACTGTGAATAATGTATCTTAGTTTCAAACTTGGATTAAAGTTCCTGATACATGCACATTAAGAAAACGTCAAGCTTCCTGTGTCTAATTAAAAAGAGATGTCTGTGCAGGCAGAACAGAAAGTCGTGTGAAAGCAAAGATCAAAATGTGACTGGTGGAGGGTCACTGACAGCCGAAGTCTCCAGGAAGACGCTCACAGGGACTTCATTTACTCTGCTTGAAGGCATGATGATGATGGTCATGATGGTCATGATGAGGATGATGTCTCATAAATTGTTCTTTTCTTTCTTGTCTTCATTTTTTGACAATAAATAAAACCGAGAGGATTTTTGATATACGCCATTTTTTCAAGGTGCGTAACTGTGTTGTGTACAGTATGTTTGCTTTTTAACCACAGTAGAAGTGTGTGTTTTACTTCTTTTAAAGGTGAAACCTCACCAGAGCGTGTCTGCGAGAGGAGGGAGCAGGGTGATGGGGCTTAGTGATGGTTTTACAAATGCCATGACAGTGGGAGGTGGTAAGATGGTTTCTATTCACTGCTGCTCGGGAAAACAAACCTCTCACAGAGAGATTTGGTGTCCGATCGATTGTCTGAGCAACTAAAAGTCGAGTATTTTTTTTTCTGGTTGAGGTTTACTATTTTGGTCAGGAGAAAACTTTAATGTTCTGAAAAAGATTGTTGGACCTTATGAGCTGGAAGCTGAATGACACAAGCAACAATATCTGAAGACAAAAGTTTCGTTTTTCTGAGAGTTTACACATGATTATTGGCTTATAGTATAAATATCAGAACAAAGGAGATCATATAATAAGTAATAAGCAGGGGCGTGTCCTGGAGAAGCACAGGCCACACCCCTTCAATCAGACTAATAATATCTAATTCTGGCCCTCAAGGGCCTCTAACTTCCAGATGTTTTCAAGCCTCAACACACCTGGATCATTTATGCTGAAAAACACTGACAAAGCTGTTTGGACACTAACTCTTTGTAGTTTACTGATTAATGTGGCGTCTCAATGATAAATGAAAAACTATCACTGGCATTATAACAAGACAATTTGATTTGGTTTTGTGTAACTGTAGCCATCTAAGTTAAAATAAACAAACTATAATTATGTCAAAATTTAATGTTTTTTAAACTTTTGGGCCACTTATCCCACTCTTTTTGAATCTGTGGACTCACCTGCCCCCCCTACTAAAGTTTTTTAGACTAACCACTGTTAATAAGATAAGACTGCTTCGGTTGCTTCTACAGTTTTCGGCCCTGTGGTTTGCAGGAAAAAATATGAAACACACATGAGCTGAGATCTGTCTGCAAGCAGACTCAGATATGATTTATCATATAATGTTCTGAACATTAAACAAATTTATGTTTCAAAATAGAAAAACATTTCCACACCCCAATTTTAACCTTGTGGTTCATTCTTTTGTAAATCAATGGTCTTACTGGGTGTGTACTGGGTCCTTTTCAGAGCATTTCACCTAATAGAATAGATATTAGTGCTTTTATCACAACATTAAGTTCAGCATATATCATAACCAAGATTGTGTCATGGTAGTATTAATGGAGTTGAAACATACAATAGCCAACAGAGTAAACACAAACCAACCCATTATTGTCCTTGATTATCAGTTTTTCTTCTACTCCCATTCTTTAGAAATAAATATGCAATCATACCACATAAATTAGACTCATTGTTTCCTGTAACATTAATACATCTGACATTTGTGAACTGATTGAAAATTTTGCTAGTCTGGTGATGGATAGACCTGTTACTTTCACTTACACAGACAGCAATACTCTGAGCTGTAAACAAACCCTCCGGCTAAAATGAAAATGTCAAATTTTAATAAAGATTTTGATGTTTCAATGAGGTTTGCATGTCAGGTTGCTTCAGTGAATCATTGTGAAAAAAAAAATAAAATATTGGGATCATTTGTGTGTAAAATAGCAACGTTTTGGTGTGTTTGACCATAAGTTTTTATTCATCCGGATATCTGTCTGCAGCCTGCTGTGGACGAATATATTTTAAAAGTTCTAAACAAGATAAAACCCCTTTTTCTTCTTCTTGTAATTTAGTAGAAGAGACTACAAATAGTGGTAAACATATATCAACATCTTGTTATATGATAATGTGGAGCCTGTAGAGGAATTTCATGTATTAACTAAATTACCTTGCTCTTAATTAATGTCTAGCTGAAAGGTCTGACTATAAGGCTCCTTAACTGATGTCGTTCTGGCCTTTAGTAAACTATCTGCTAAGACCTTGGTTGTTGTAGTCAAAGCAAGGCCAGCATCTTTCAATCAGGGAAATGTTTAGAAAAAGATTGTGACCATGTGACCAAAGTCTTTAAATAAAGCTCGCCTATCTGACTAGGGCAGAATAGCTCCAAACATCTGTGAGATCCACAGGTCTTTGGGGAATATTCTCCCCGGGTTATGACCTCGTACCATGTCTGTATGTCTTAATGTTTTGTCCCTTCATGTTTCAATGTTAACAGTATGTTGAACTTCTTATATCTTCATTATTAAATTCATATTCTTCTCAATCTAAAGAAACCAGTGTCCTCGTCCTTGACAGAAAAAGCGGTCTCCTACAAGCCCATACATGGGATTTTGGCTACCAGTTAAATGTAAGATGGAGGAGGAAGCCCCTAAAACGTAGCTTAAAACCTTTATTCTTTGGCTTTTGACCCAGTGTCAAACTGGTTCTGTTTTAGTGTGCTGCAGGTTTTATTATTTGTTTGAATAATTTATTTATTTTATTTTGGCTTCATCTGCTTGTATTGTTTGTATATTTTTAGGAACAATTTTTATCAAAATTGTCCATGACTTTGCTTGATTTTTGTTCAGCACTTTGTTCCAACAACAGTTGTTTTAAAGGGCTTTATAAATAATCTTGAGTTGAGGTATTACTCTAACTCCTAAACCAGAGATTGTGTTTAAAAACTGCTCTGACTTGCAAATAATTGCTTTTGAAGCTGAGTGGTTAGAGAGACAACAAATCAACAATATTTGGGGTTACACATTTAGTTTTTATGGTCCGCAGTGAAAACCACTTGACAGCATGGCACAACAGAAGTTGAGTAAAACATTCCTCTATTACATTTAAAACCATAGACAATAGACCGGTGGACAGATTTGACAGGTTTTCTGGTAAGCCTGGGACCCTGAAATGCTGAAGTTTTATTAGTCCTAGTCTATAATAAATACAAGGAAAAGCCACGTGGCTTTCAGATGTAAAGTTCTGACTCAAAGTTAGTTAAAAACATCATGATTTATTCAGCAGTGCGACTTTAAAGAACCTAGTTTTATCATCTGTATTCAATGATCACTGATTACCTTAGATCATTAACACTTTTCCAGGATCTGAGTTGTTTACTCAGGATCTGAGTAAAGCCCCAAGTTAATCCATCCATCCACCCATCCATGGATCTATGGTTGGGTCACAGGGGCAGTAGTCTAACCGGACTAGACTTCCCTCCCCCTGCCACTTTTTCCAGCTCTCCTGGGGGAATCACAAGATGTTTCCAACCCAGCTGAGAAATGTAGCTCCTCCAGTGTGCCTTTGGTCTTTCCTTTACTTTACTCTTAGTGGGACAGGCCCAAAAAGCCTCCCCCAAAAGGGTATCCTAACCATACACCCAAGCCACGTCATCTGGCTCTTCTGGATGTAAAGGAGCAATAGTAATATTGGAATCCCCGTCTAGATCCCTGATCTTCTCTACCTCTCTCTAAAGGAGAGTCCATATCTGCCATTTGCATTTGCAACTTTGTTCTTTTGGTCACCAACAACAGTTGGCCATATGTGAGAAAAAAAGCAGACCAACTGGTAATTTTGGCTCTGCTGCTTCTTAACAGCTCATTCAATCTGTCCCCATTCTTCTCTCATTTGTGAAGAAGACCCCAAGATACTTGAAGCCCTTGATTTAGGGCTGGACCAAGCTCTGACACAGGTCACATACAGCTCATGCAAGGGGTCCAGCACCATATATTCCCAGAGCACCCACTGCAGGAGTCCCTGTGGGAGGTGAAAACCTTCTCCACATCCACAAAACACACACAGACTGACTAGGTGAGCTCCTATGCCCCCTTAAGGACCCAGCAGACAGTATAGCTTCCAGTTAATCCCCTGGATAACGCAAGACCAAATCCTCTGAGATAGGGTCTATTTCTGTTGATCTGCTCATCATCGTCGCTTCTCCAATGCTGCCTTCTGAGAAATTGTTTTGGAGGATCCAAGGGGAGGTTTCTTCTATGCAGTCTCTTCTCTCTCTCATGTATTTTTCATTCTTTGTTTGGCGTGGTGGAATTTCTCCATGCGTTTGTTCTGACAGATCGCCCATTCTATCCTTATCTCTTCACTGACCCTCCTTTGTAAAAACCATACAGCTCTTCAAAAGCTGTGATAAAAAACCTGGCAATCACTGCAGCATCTCATACACATGTGTTCTCCCTGGTCTCCCTTTCATGTCCACTCCCCTCATGGCCTTCATATTGTTTTCTTTATGTCTTATCTTATCTCAGTCTTTCAGATTTTGATAGCGAAATATCTCAAAGATGTTCCCAAACCACGTATTCACTTGCAGTGGGCAGAATGAATCTTTTCAACATAGATTGTAACTTTTTTACCCTCTTTTTTTCTGTGATACTACATCAGTTTAATTCATGTTTAACACCCATGTGACTTGTCTAAATAAGAATACAACAGAATTCATGAGAAAACCAACTGAAATATGAATATAAATGTTATTTCTCTTAGCTGTTGAGTAACTCCTCTGTTTGGTTGTATAATTAGCAATTGCTCCTTCACTCAGGACCTTGGGGGTTGCTCTGAGCATGGGGAAGGCAACTGTGGACACGGAGTATAAAAAGACCTCCCTGAGAAATAAGTCAATTAACCTGCTCCATAAAAGGGCTGCAGCGTAGTTCCTTGCCACAGTAGGTGTGCAGTTGTTAATGTCCTTTATACATATGTTTATCTCTAGAGGAGTGAAAATTACTGTAATCAGACTGTAGAGAGAAATACCTCTTACATTAGGCTGCAGGTATAGTAAATGTATAATTACAGGTTTCACTGACATAAACAGGAAGATAGCTGACAAAAAGGCATCAAACCAATTCAGTTGCTGCCCATGAACATAATCATTTATTTTTGGTATATTGATGTGTGTTTGTGTACGAGAAGTTGAAGAATTGCAACATCCACCCATCCATCCATTTTCTACCGCTTATTCCCAAACCGGGTCGTGGGGGGGCTGGAGCCTATCCCAGCTGATAATGGGCGAGAGGTGGGGTACATCCTGGACAGGTTGAAGAATTGCAACAGTTTATTTCTAAATGTAAAATACATTGCATCTGAACTGAAAATGAGCTAATCAGTCAGTTTGCTATTCTATATTCTGTGTATAAAGCTGAAAAGGGAGATCTGTGTGTTTCTGATACTACAGGCATGCAATACGGTTGATGCTGCAGAGATGGAAGGATGCACACTGGGTGGTCCTGTAGATGCAAGCAGCATAGGAGAGAGTGCTGTCAAGAATGACACCCAGACTCTTAACCTGAGCGGATGGGTGAACGGTGGAATAATCAGTGCAGAGTGAAAGACTGCCAGATTAGCAGAGTGTGTGGATTTGGAGCCAACAAGACGGATTTTAGGTTTATTTTTGCTGAGTTGAAGAAAGTTGTGAGAAAACCAATTTTCAACTTCTCTGAAAGAGTCATAGATGGTTAGAGGAGGGAATGTGGGGCCAGGTTTAGAATAAAAACTCAATTAATCGCTACGTTAAAGCTGTTCAAACACTAAACATTGTGTATTAAACCTCAGTTTTGAGCCCTTACTACAACATAAAGTATATCATATCATCTTGCAGACATTTGGCATTTCTTCAAAGGTCACAGTGTACCACAATACAAGAGTGAAACTTCCCATGTGAGTCAAGATTATTAGAGTATGTCAAATGAAATGAAGGTTTACTCTGACCGGCGGTCAAACCTCCAACCAGACGTGTTTGGCAAACACTCGCTGGCAAACTGCAGGCACGTTAAATCCTGGAGCTCTGTGGGCTTCGAGACCAAGTTTTAATAAGCAGTCTGACTGCGTACCTGTTGAGGCGCAACTTGGCTACAGGGCATGTTTGACACGATGCCACACGGGGTGAGCAAATGTTCTCTGCACTTCCACCCTGCAGCTTCAGGCAACGCCTGTGGAAAATTAAAAAGCACAACGGGGAAAAGGAGCAGAATCCTGATTATATATTTGAATAACAAATACATAATCAAGATTTTGTTGCTAGTTGGAATAAAAATGGAGGAGGGGGGTTCCATTTATTTACAAAGACCCCTCTGTTTTCTAATCATTTGGGCTTGTCTTGACATTTCTAAAAGTCCCACAGCGCACAGAGTTTAACAAGTGCTGGCATTATCACTTTGAGTGTTCATTTGTGATTCTTATGAGAGTGGTCGATATTGTGGACGACGGCACCGAATCAATTAAACCTGCAGCCTGCTTGCATGTTGTGCTGCAGTCATTCAGAGTCTGCCACTGGGAAAAAACTGATCTAAACTCTCACTCCCTGTGATCCCGCATTAATCGCATCTTCTAATAAACACTGTAAGATGCAGCGTCTGACGCCTCACAGTGTTCTGACGCCTCACAGTGTTCTGACGCCGTTAATTAGAATCATCAGCAATTGTTTGCTTGTCGCGAATGATCATTTAATTAGGTGACTTCAGAATGAGGATCTAAATATTATGGATAGATCATAACAAGATCAGAGGCAAACAGCTCCGACAGCAGCTTAAGGAAGCTTAACTCTGTAGGACAAGTATCAATCACATTTATATGTAAATAGATGTAATTATCTGTTGTAATCATCACACATTACTCATGTGGCAGGGAGGAAAGGCACGCTTGTTGCTTTAATTCCGGGAAAGTGGTAGTGGTTTGAAGGAGACAAAGCCTCTCAAAGGCATGCAATACTGCGCCAATAGCTGCTCCAGCATCGGAAACAGCTGTAAAATAACACCCATTTAGCCAAAAGCTTCCTGATGAGGTTCTCTGATTATCAGTAAATGCTGGAAGATTGATGCAAGTCCCATTTTAGTCTCCTTCAAGGAGGCTAGGTTTGCTTCTTTTGGGATAAAGGACATAAAAGTCGCATAAAGCAGTTCATACTTTGCTTTTTAAAAGAAATAAACTAAAGTCATGAAGCTTACATTCATCTTTCTAAAAGTCCACTTCTTTCCACAGCTGTTTGCCTCTGTATGGTGAAGGAAATGTAAAAGGAGAGCAAGACGGCAGAATGATGACTGACTTACGCTCTCCAAAAGAAATCATCTCTGACTTCTTCAGATCACTCTGTTAATTATAAGCGGACAGAGCGGCCTATTTGCTACTAGCTACTTGCTACTTGCAAGCTTTCATACAAGACCACCATCTTGCATCCTATCTCTTCTCTGAGCTCTTTCCAGCCAGTGAAAGTCAGTCTGATGTTGACTCTTGTCTCTTGGTGAATCAGCTGTGGTGTACATTCATCATGGCCAGTGTGCTGATAGCATCAGGATGCTGCAGGTCAATGTCTGCTTCAGGAATGGAGTCAGAAATGGAAATATTAGAAAATCATGCATTGCTTTAACTCTTTAATGGCGTATAAAATTCGTCACATTATTGTAAAAACTGCAGAAAACCCAGTCGTACCCTATAAGATGTTTACATTCTGCCACCTGCTAGATGCCTTTCTCACTACACTTATTTTGACAAGAGAAGCAATAAATAAAGTTTTTACATTTTGTCAAAAGGTCAAAGACCTCAAATGAGAACAACTAAAGTTAGGGACTGCATAGTGACATTGTGGTTAACACAGCAGCTGAATTTGCATGTTTTTGAGTGCGTTCTCTCCGGGTAGTCCGGTTTCTCCCACCTTCCAACAACATGCATGTTAAGTTTATTGGTTACTCCATGATCTCCCTAAAAATGAATGTAAGGGCTTGTTTGTCTCTCTGTGTTGGCTGCAATGGACTGGCGAGCTGTCCGAGGTGTGCCCTGCCTCTCGCCTGCTAACTGCTGAGATAGGCTCCATCCTATGCAATCCTGAAGCGAAATAAGCAGTTTAGAACAGACTGAACAGAATTTTCTCCCCAATTTTTGTTGTCGGAATTTAAAGGGTTAAAGAATTGATTTATATCTACACTGATTCATATTTAATGAGCCAAATGTGTCTATCTAAATCGAATATAGTGATAAAACACTGACACAGTCACTGTAACAGCTAAACAGCCTTATTTGCTTATAAGTTATTAAAACGTTAGGTTTGAGTGTGTAAACAGGAATAAGTTTTATGTTGCATCATGCTTTAATGTCTACAAACAGAAATGAATGTTTTTATATGATGTGAAAATTTTGGAGGTAAATATCCAGAATGTGGTCCCATTTGTTTAGATCATTTAATTACATGCTTGAGTTCAGAATTTTCTTATTCTTATTATATGTTTTAGGTGATTTGTCTGATTAAATGTGATATTATCTCTTATTGACCTGCAGGATCCTAAATTGAATTAAATTAAAATCATATTCTGTAATTGCGATATTGCAGAATGAACATATCCCTGTTATCCTTTGGATTTATGTGATATTGGATTGTGATCAAACATCCAATGTGCATCCCTAATATTTGCCCACCTGAAATGGAAAAGTATCAGGAATGTTGTACAATGTTTCCTCCATTTTATGTAATCGCTGCTTCTTCAGACTGCAGGGTATTTATTTACTTCTATTAGGAAGTCACAAGGTCGTCCTCGCAGAGGAAACCAGGCTGAGCTTTCTACTGACTGGAAAAAGCACGTCACCGTGGATGACGAGTGCAGGAGCTGCGACACACAATTCCTAATCAATACTGGGAAACAAAGATCTGCTACCCCAGTGGTCCTAGTGGGAGCCTGGCCTCAGCATTGTTAGAGGAGGATGGTAATAGCTGTCTATACTCACACAGACACACAAAGACCTGTCAGTAACTGGAAAAAAATGTCACTAAGAATGACAAACAACTAAAAAATGCACTGAACCACTGAGGTGGAAAGGTCTTCTTCTTTTGTCCAATTTATAGGTGTCAGAGTGTGCGTTGGTGAAGCATTCTCTCGCCATTTGTTCAGGGTGAATTCACCGTTTATTATGAGTTTTGCAGGATGATCAGACTTGTCGGATCGAAGTCTTCAACTCAAATTAGCTGCGTTTAAAAGCGCAGTTCTTCTCCAAATTGTAGTGAACGATGTAAACGATGTAAACAGTAGACTTCAACACTCTCTGTTAAATGCCAACGAGCATCTGAGCTTGACTTGCAATTACAAAGTCATTAAAAGATCTTCGTTGTAATTTTCCAGTTTGTGGTGTCATGACGAAGCCTTCCTTTTCTCTTTCATTTAATCGCTTCATCAGCCTGCTTATCAACAGTTGCTTTATGCTATCCAACCAATGTAATTACAGCAAAACACAGCATAATTAGAGAAAATAGCTTGGCAGATAATTCATTTTGGAATACTTGGATGCCTTTCCTTCACACCAAACATGAGAAGATGCTGCTACATTGCTTGATGTGTTTTTTTCGTAATTGCTTCTGATGCACATTGTGCTCTGTCTGTGTCCCGAGCCTTATTACAGCCGCATTTTATCATTATCTGCTTCCAGCAAGAGCTCCATTCTGCAAATAATCTTCACATATTTAAATTATAGACACATATTTTAAATATTCTGTCTAAAAATGGGCCAAAGGTGTTTTAATGTTGTATTTTTTTCAGATATTAGAGTGAAATGTAAAGTAGTTTCAATTCAAATTCTGAGACTTGAATTTGAATAAAAAGTGTAAGGATACAGAAAATGACCCCACAAGGAAAAATGAACCGCTAACACAAGCACACGAAACTGCTTATATAATACTCCATTGGGTTTTGTGAATCTTTAATCTGTGATTTGATTCTATTCAGCACAACAGCGTGAACAAAGCCTTACACCGATGCAGGTAGAAACCACTGTTACAACCAAAGGACAAAATCCCTTTTTTGTGCAAGAGTTAGAACACCACATTGGTGCAATCATATTAAGAAGAATGACAACAAAACTAAATTCAAGCTTTTAGTGTTACCTGTGGGCTCCGGCTGTCTCAGTGGAAGTTGTATCATGACTCACTGTGTTGCTCATTTTGGTGTTTGACTCTCGTTGGGCCTGAAAAGGTCAGATATCATAACATTACACAAACAGGGTGCCTGGCTGATACTCTTGTCTCTGCAAATGGACTTCACTGACAAAGAAATCTTCTATATCTTGACATTTCTAAAAGAAATGATTCCACCTGACTATTTTTTTATCATTGTACTGGACATTTTAATGTCATCTTGTTCATTTTTCTGGATAATATTGATGTGGCTCCAAGACACAATTCTTAGTAGTAATCCAAAAGAACTGTTCCCTGTCTAACAGAGCTGCATTTTTATATGAGGCAGTGCTTTATTTTGTGCAGTCCATTCCAAACGAGGAAAGATGAGGATCATAACACTATGTAAAACAGGAAGGGTGTGTTATGACAGGGAGCGTATTGATACAGAGCAAGAAGACAGAGAGAGCTGGAAACTTGATATGGAGCACAAGCGCATCAGAAAAAGGGAGAAATTGGTTAATTTAAAGTGTCATAATCTTCAACTTTGGCTTTTAAATGATTTGATTTACTTGGTTTGGTTTTATGTTTAGCTGCTCATTTAAAGGTTTGATTAAAATATTAAATGTGTTTTCTAATAACAACAATGCAAAAAAGTCTTGTGATTTAAAATATTAACAAAGTGGTTACCAATAAACAATACAACCACCACTTCTAAATCAGACCTGAGTTTGAAGGTCTGAATAAAACTAAATGAAGAATAATGTCGACTCCTACCAGAAAGCCGAGTCAAAAGAGCTGAATCTTTGAAAAGAGCTGAACTTCCCATCTGACATACTGACATAAAATATCTTTTAAAAACAAAATTGTGTTTTAAACATGAACAAGGAACTTCACGCCCAAACTAAATTTATACACGCAGCTTGTGTTTTTATGTGTAAAGACTGCGCTCATGAATTTGAATTCATGCTTTGCTGTTTGGATACTTTTCTTTGAGAGCCCTCACCTGGTTCCACCCTCAGGTGCCGACTCTTCAGCTCCTATCCAAGTCCTTTTCCTCTGCTGGTTCATGGAGTTCAATGTTCCACGGCGAGGATAACGGCAGCTTTGTGTGATGTTACTTCTGACATATCGAAGAAGACATCAGATAAATCTGTGCTTATCCTTGTTAGTAATTCACAGACTCCAAGAAGCTGTTCTCCACGAGATGATACCAACGACGTTCATGACAGCATTTTGGTAAGGCACAGAGACGCTGCTGCTATAGATGACTTCCCTCTGTTGATAATGTTTGAACTGATCCAGCCTGCTGGTTTACCAGAGTTAAAACAATCGAGGGGACTATCTGATACATCCAAAGATTCAGTTTTTATGGTGCAAACTAATTTATTGTCTTGATTGACTTGATTGACTCCGATACAATAAGGTAAAGAAGCATCACCTTCCTTTGTCAGCGTGCTTGTGCATGAGAATCTTCTCTTGTAGAGCAAGGCCTTAAATTCCTTTTTCGAAATTCTTGTTTGGTTTTGGGATGTACTGAAACATCATTTGCTACCTGGGATGAATAAAGTCTGTCTTTATCTATCTCCATGTCTCAGACTTCTCTCTCTAGTCTCTTTGTTTTGGTCAGGGTTATCCCTGTATCGGAATAGGTTACGTGGATTCATACCTAAAAGAAAACCAGACTTTTAACCAGCTTGTCAATATCTTGTGTACCTGTAACTTCTTGGTGCTTTTCCAGTAGAGCTTTTTTGCTCATGTGTGTTTCCAGAAGGATACTCCAATTTAACGAGATGAGAAAAATTAGCATAAGCCAAATTATTTGGCTCTTGGTTATTTATTTTAGCCAACCAGTTAGCCTGATTCTGTAATGATCTTTGCCCCTGAAGTATGCACTTAACTAACAAGTGGCCACAATTTAATATTGCTCACCCACAATGTAATAATTGCATGTTGTTGGTCCCACATTCTCAACAAAACTTTATGAAAATATTCTCAATCATTTGTGCTGTTTGGTTTTGATATATTAAACATTCTTTAACTGATCAATGAAGGTTCATCTCCATAAATGCTGCGCTTATTTTAGGTCTGTAAGTGTAATAGCTGCAGTTTGCCAGCAAAGGGAGTCTCCAAAGATGAGCAGCTTTGTGTGATGTTTGGGAGGCACCGCTGCTGACAGACCCCAGCTGTACATTTTTCTGTGTTCTTTCCTGTAAACATACACAACCCATCAGAAGCCTGTAATTGCACGATTAGAAAAAATGAGCGCAATAAGTTTGCCGGCCGCAATAATTTACATTTTAGTTTCTCTCTTTTGCCAAAGACTAGATTGCAATAGTTTTCACTACGATGCATCTCGGTGCACGAGAGCAATTCAGTGGCAGCGATTTTCAAAGGCTTTATTAGCTTCACAGCCTTTGTCTACAATGTCACCTACAATATGACATAAAAAAGATTGTTTTTCTCTGCTACCTTAGAAATGTGGTCAAGTTAAAACATGAGCAGACACTATCTAACTGCTGACCGGAGCCTGAACTCCACGTGCTTTAAAGACCAGATATGTTCCAGATAACCAGAGCACTGAAACCCTGGAAAACCATGAAGTAATCTGCACATCAAGCTAAATGTTCTTTAGAAATGAATGTTTATTCTTTGAAAGAGTGTATTTAATTTTAAGAGTGTATTTTATTTTAATATTAGTTGAAAACAGTCTCGAGAATCTCTCTGAGCAATATTATCATTTATCGCGATCATTTCTGAGGCAAAATGTGTTACCGTGGCAGGTCTAACCATAGGCAACGTTTGGTTAGGCTGTGGGGGGAGAGGCTCCAGGTAGGGGAATGAGAGCTTGCAGTTCAGAAGGACAGAACATAAAGCTGGCGTGGAAGTCGTCCTGTTTAGTTTTAAAGCTCAGACACGAACCGTGACTGCACATTATTACACACCGCTGTATTTCATGCAGGAATTCCCCACAACATAAGATCCTGGTTTGCAAGAATCGATTATAATATGTGAGATTCCCATAATGCCGCAGTGAGTTTTAGACCCTCTGTAGAGAATCTATGACTATGACGATAAAAGTCCGATTTAATTGGTCATTCAAACCTTTAAATGACACAAATCAGAATATTTTGCTGCTCTGCCAGAACGTGTAAGCAGCTCTGTAAAACGTTAACGCAGACATACAGGACTCGCACAGTGTCCTTCATTCATCGCAACAATGTAATCGTCTCTGCAATCCCCTCCTGCTGTTTGAAAGCTGTGGTCATGCAACAGTAAAGTTACAGCCTCGACTTAATATCTCATTCCCACACCTTATTAAGTTGAAGGTGTGAGCTATTGATCTTGTGGTCATGCATTTCAAACACTTGGATACGCAGTAATATTTTTTTTCCCACAAATGTCAGCAGGGGGGCTTTGGACTGTTCAGAGGAAGCAGCGGGGGTCCAAAAGTAAATATAAAATCAAAAGTTTAATTTTAAAGTCGTTTCACAATATTTATTTCCAGGTTAATCAAATGTAGTGGGAGCCAAATGCACCAGGTGTACCTGCGCATGTGTCGGAGAGATGAATAATTACTGCAGCTCTGCTTGTATAACTCGCAGCCTGTCTCACAAGTGAAGAAACACTAAGTGTTTGCTCGGCCTCTCCGTCACACCCACATATAATGTATGCACAAGGGCAAAATGAGGTGATCTGTCCCACCATGCCCACATGGTACCTCAAAACTCTGCCAGCATAATGACATAGCATGGGCTCTCACCATCGTCTGTCCATCAGCTTCCCCAGAGCGAAGCGTTTAAAATGGATCTGGGTCACAGTGGGATCCCCTCTGTCCGCCGGCTGGAACCTGGAAGCACTCGCTTCATTTGTGACAGACCCGCTTGCATTGGCAACGTCAATCCAAGTGTTGCGTTTTGTTGTCAGCGAGTGCTGCTGCATTATGTTTCTACACTCAGGTTTGTGCTTTTTCACAGCTCACTTACTCTGTCAGGCGGATTCAGGATGGCGACTTCTCAGTGTGGATGATGAAACTGATACAGAGAGAAAGAAAAACAAATGACTTCACCTTGCAGTTGGGGTGTGTTTGACTGCAGCAACAGCTTACATTCCATCCATCCATTCATTTTCTACCGCTTATTCCCGAACGGGGTCGCGGGGGGGTTGAAGCCAATTCCAGCAGACAATGGGCGAGAGGCGGGGTACACCCTGGACAGGTTGCCAGCAGCTTACATTCCTACTCTGTTAAAATGATTCTATATGCGATAACTAAACTGTGTATTATAAAGAACCTTTGTGCACATGTGTATTCATTCTGCGGCTCAGTACTTGGAAATGAAAAGCGTAAACGTGTACACATGCATAATTCATGCAAAGTACATGCAAGAGCAAGCAACCAGTCATTGATATAATTATATTTACCTCCTAGAACTGTCACTCCATGCAGCTAGAGGTATAAATATTACAAATTGAACCCTGATTTTAACATTGGAAATTAAAATACAGCAGTATTAAGACTCCTTGATCACAGAAATGTATCATAAAGCAGCCGATGGCCTGATTACAGTACGAGGTTTTGCTGTAGATCGTCAGAGAATCAAAGCAAAAATTTCCACTTTAAAAGTCAGAGTAAGATGTAAGCGTAAGTATCGGTTTATTGTACAAATGCACAGCAAACGAGTGGAACCTGCACTTTAAACACCATGTCATCCATGCACAGGCTGCAACCTGTGATGAAAGCCATGCACACACCAACAACAATGATGTGGTTTCCAGTGATCGGATGTCAAAGCAGGAAATCATGCTGGTTTCAGGAGAATACCAGTATTAGCCCAATACTGTGTAGTTGTACTAAGTATTCATTAATGTTATTATACTACAAGACCTGAAATCATGTAAAAAAAAAAAAAAAAAAAAAAAAAAGCTTGGGTTAGTAGCATCCTAGATTAACCTTTTCACGCATGAGGATGAAAATTTTTTTTTGGTGCTTGTATTGCCTTAAAATGAGCTTTTTGTACCTTCTTTCAAACTGGTAGGTGTTTTTAAATTTGCTCTAATTACAATTGTTTTTGTTAAATCTTAACTTTTTAAATAAATGAATTGAAATGAATTAAATAAATAATGTAAAAAAACACATTTTTCAAATATTTATCAACAAATGATTAAAAAGTATTTATCTGAATTTATGTTTAATTTCTGGTTTCATAAGTGTGTTAAAACAGGAAATATACTTGCTGACAGTTTATATTAAGTGAATTTTCACTTATATCACATAACCCTTTCCTTTTATGAAATGAAATACTTAGTCATGAGGAAGTAAATGATTTATTGAATAATATTTGTGCCATTTTAAACTGAACTGTGTGTCCTGTATTATTTATCAGTCTGGTTCTTGCATCTTATTTATTATTTAAGTGAAATTAAAGTCTGAAGAGAAACAAGGACATCTGGTTAAGATGCCTACCGGATGTCTGTCTCTTTGGTGAGACCCCAGGGACGACCCAGGACATGTCTCTGCTGGCCTGGACAGATGCTTACAACTGCATCAGACTTTATCTGAGCAAACAAATTGCATATAACGTAGCTTCTCTCTGGTCCTGCTTCGGGTCTTTGCTGGATTTGTCCCTGCTTCTTCAGGACAACACACGTTCATCTGCTGACATTTTTTGGGTCCTGACTTCTTTTGTCCTCCACTCATCCTGTTTCTGCCACCATACTGAGATATGCCAAGTTTCCATCCACAAATCTTTGGGATTCACCTTGTTGCTGCAAAAATACAGTATTGTGTCTGACAGCGTCAGCTGTGGCATTTTTTTATAAATGCAACAAAGACAAACCTGTTCCTCAGCCTTCAGTTCAGTGTTCAGGAGAAATGGTCGAATATATGCATCAAATTGCACCACTCAAGCTGACCAGATGATGGGCTACTTTCCTTCACTTGAGGGCAAAGTCTCACACTTTTAAGTATTTTCTTTCAACTCCTTGATTCCTCTTGAGCTCAGATGGCATCGTTCTCTACTGACCAAACAGAATTAAAGCGATAAACACCCCAGCTTTAGAAATAACTGTATTTGCTGTGACTGATCTATGTTGTGACTGCTCTTTGTCCAACGACTGAATCCTTCCTGCCTACATCACTGAGCTTTGGGGCCGGATTCTTGCCTCTTAATACATCTTCTTCACAAGCAAATCCATATTTTATTCCAGCGTGCACTGAGCTGAGTGTCAACGCTGCTGCAAAACCAACAACCTTCAGATAAATGGCATAAAAAAGATAATTGGATCACACACATGTAAGCTGTGAAGCAGAGATTACCCCACAGAAAAGCGTCCTCACTGGGTAATAAACTTTTGAACTTTAACGCGTGTGTAATACATTTTAAAGTGTGGATTTTTCTGTTGGTTTCCGCGCTGCAGGGAGATGTAGTTTCAGAAGCGTAACCGAGACAAGTTTTCAGTTGCTGCTGTAATTGGTCCCTTAATCCAACTTGTGATTGCAAAGCATGGTGCAGCTCTAGGGAGGGTGGACGAAAGACTCATTTCGCCTTTCTACTTCTTAACTGTATGTATATTTACATACCAAAACATGAAGGAACTCCAAAAAAATCATGTTTATATTGGGATTTTAGTAAAACTCATCCTCGGCATCATATGAACGCCCATTTTCAACTAATCCAAAACTCAACCACACAGCTGTCACTTCAGAGCTTCCTAAAGAGCTCATACAAATTGTTTCAGGCCATCAGTGCGCTCTTCTTATTGTGTTTATTGCTCTTATTGGATGAAAAATGAACATATTTAAATGCAAATTGGGTACAACTATAACGCTATACTGTTCAGAAAGAGCAGGCATAATTGAATGAAGGTAATATTTTCACTGAGTTGAATTATGTGAACTCCCACTGCAGCTCAGTTATGTAGGTCTCTGTTCTTCAACCAGCCAAACTACACATAACTGTATTACTGCAACATCAAATGACTCAGAGCAGAGATGGATCACTGCAAGGTGCAGCTGCTTCTCTGCTCCTGTTTAAAAAGGCTATAATCAATCATTTTGCTAAAGCTCTAGAGTGTGGACTCTGTCTAATGGAAGGAACGGTCTCATAACTGAGCAGGAGAACTTTACAGTCCACTTGAGACGCAGAACAAATAAAAGCTTCCATTTCTACAGATGCAGCAAAACTTCACTTGAGTGGACAGAAAAGTGAATTCTGTCATAGCAGTCTGTTTTTACTGAACTCATAAAGAGATTATTTAAGGGACAGCACTTCTCTGCTTCCCCACGGTGACAAAAGATCATGAGCAAAGAAGGTCTAGAGGTAAGTTTTAAGTACCAGGACATTAGTACCGTATATTCCAGACTATAAGTCACAATTTTTTTAATAGTTTGACTGTTCCTGCGACTTATAGTTAGGTACTACTTATATAGTCCCAAAGTACTGCAGGCTTAAGGCAAGATGGCCTGAACTTGTGATGCGTGGTGGGATCTTTAAATAAACCAGTGCAAAGCGTGTAGTCTACGATCTTGTAACTAATTGCCAGTTTTACTCTGTTCTCAAGCATATTTTTTCAAGCCAAATAAAATCAGTCTTTACTTGGATATTTAGCATGTTTTTATTAGCATGAGGTTGGTTTATTTAATAAACCTGGGGGATGAAAAAGTTTGTCAATGGCACGCTTACGTTGCAATGCTCTTGCCAAGGATATAATATTTGCTGGCAGTCCTTATAAATAAATGCAACTTATGTGTGTTTTTATCCTCTGAACGACTCATTTTTTTGATGGATTCAACTTATACTCAGGACTTATAGTCCAAAAAGTACGGTAATTGATCCTTTGGATTGGGAATGCTTTCCCAGAGACATCCCAATCCATGCATGGGTGTGAACCAAAGCTCACACTCATTGATGAGCAACGGGTGCATCTGCAGGTGAGGGCGTCAGCGCAGTGATAAGGGGGGGTCCTCAGGGGATGTGGTCGGCGCAAAGGCTGTTGCTGCGCCTTTAATTTAAATTGGTCTGTTGGAGAAGGGAACCATCTAAAACCTACAGGACAGTAGATGTCCCTGCTTTTTGCAGCTGACTGCATGTTTGTTATGGTGGATCTACACACTTAAGGTCAAGGTGCTTTTATTGTTATTATGGCACAAACATGACAACAAACAAAATTAAGAGCTCGAGGGCCAGTTAAACCCAATAAAAATAGAGAAATAATAATAATAAAAACAGAAATAAATATAAAAGCAGTAATATATAAAACAGCACGATAGCAGTTATAGTGTTCTGTCAATGTTACTGCTTTATTCATTTATGTCTTTTAACTTCGCACATCAGCCTCTGCAAGAAGAAACCAATCATTTCACTTCATTCAAACCAAATATCAGACTGCTAAGATCAACATTTTGTGCTGCGTTTAATAATTAGACCTAACTAGTTTAAATATCAGAACCTGAGATGAAAAGCAGTTTGAGAAACACTGCTAGAACCAAATCGGTCCCATTGGAGCTCTTTTTATACGTCTGTTAAGTTGTCTGGAGGACGAGAGGTCCTCTTTCATCTCCTAATGTTTTTTTTTCAACTTAACCACAACTTTTCAACTAAAAATTTGTGTCTGTCCACACGCAGATAAACAGCACAGCAAGGCAGAACAGAATGTAAACAAACTGATTGCTTTAAAAGAAAATCTGATCATTGACACGCAGGATAGTAAATGGATAATAAATAAACACAATGTGTTACAGCAGTACTATCAATGGAGCATTTCCCTCCAAACAACCTCGAATTCAGGACCGTTGTTGCATCCTGTCTCTTTTCTGAGATCTCTCCAGCCAGTAAAAGTCAGTCTGATGTTAACTCCTCTATTATCCAGTTCCTGATGACATAGTGCCTCAAAGCAAAATCAGCTGTCATGTGATGCATCAGGCTGGAAACTATAGACTCTCACCCCCTTGATGATGCAAGAACCTGACGTCTACAGAAATAAGCATTAGAAATGTCAGTATCCCATCAAAACAGGTCAGAAGAACACAGTTGAAAACTTGTGTCGTGTTGCGTAAACATTTCTCTCTTTGCTATTTGGAACCAAAACATAAGAATTTGTGATTGAGAGCAACTTTATTGGAAGTTTGACTCTGCAAGTTGGTGGTGAACATCAGACAAAGCAAACAAATGTAAAAGGCTGCAAATGAGAATCAAACTACTTTGTCAAAAGATAAATTTCACACAATCTTAAGCCTCCAGGTTCCTGATCTCAGGCATATCGCAAGTTTGTTCCAAATGCCATTTAGCATCAGTCTACAGAAAATAAATATTTATTTATTGGTATTTAATGTTTTGTCTCTATCTGTTCTTGTCTTGATAGGAAACCATCACCATGACTACCAGCATAGCCACCTGGATCTGACTGCACTCACACCTAAGCTGGGTAAGAAAATACACCAATATGAACCTTCACAAGCGGCAGTTTTAAGCAGTCGTGGTGCGAAATAAACCATGAATTCCCTAAAAGAAAATGTAATAAGCTCAGTTATTGCAAGATTTCATGGTGATGATTGCCTCACAAGCCAGACATGTCTTGACGGATTGTTTCCAATTGCAGAGACAAAAGATATCTTTCACAGGGAAATTAAGAAAGTGTACGATAACCAACAGATTGTCTCTGCAGTTTGTTCAAGTTATTAAAAACCAAATTACTGTCATGGCGTCGCATCTATTTCTCTCAACGTGATTTTCTGTGAAAGTGAATATTTAAATGTGTCACTGCTGCTGCATTTCAGTGGCAATGAAATGCAACAAAGTGCAGTTGAAAAGAGGGAATCAAGATTAATTTAATATAAAAAAAAATCTCATCTGTGATGTTTTAAACCTGGAAATGTTTTGTGTTGAAGCTAAGAGGTTGTCATTGAGTCATTATAACAAAGTTCTTCATTACTGGAGGGCGGCGGTTCGTCCTGCCTGTGCTCGGCTGCCTCTTCAACGGGACAGCCTTTCACAGGGAAAATGGCTTTCAAAAGTGCTTTTAGAACTAACTGAAACTCTTCAAACGGCACTTTTGAAGTCTGTTTAGCTTCGGATGAGGATCACAGCCTGCATGCATAATTAAAGAGTTGCTCTTTTGGCCTCTGAGTTAACCCTTAGCAACAGCCTTGACATAATCCAGAGCCAACCTCTAGTTTCTAAGCTGTGGTTAAAACATCCTGTACACATTCCTGTTATTGATTCTTTCTTTCTCACTTGGATTTGTTAGCCCACAGAGAAATACGATACGGTAAGTGATACACATACACGTGGTGCTTATGTGTATTTTTTCCATCACCTTTTCTTAAACATTTATCATGTACGGTTGGGATCAAAATTGATTTGCTGCACTGTGGAGGTCATTTTTTTTTATTCTCCTTTCCTTTATTTGTCAAGTGCTTTTGTATTCTTTGCAGTCACAAAACCTCCCACAGCTGCATCACAATCCATGACCTTTAGCCCAATCTCAAAATCTCTTCTTCACGCATTGTATTTCCTCCGTCTTTCCACCTTATCTCGCCCACAAAAACACACACACTTCCTGACTTGCAGTGTTTCTTCTCTGCACCATATGGTCCCGTGTTCCTCTGTCCTCCGTCCTATTTTTAAATCCAGCACCAGAGTCCCTGCTCGCGTGCCAGCTTTACCCACCCGCCGCACCTCCTGACCCATGACTGGGCGTCCCAAATACTGAGGCCGCGGGAGCCCCTCGCAGTGCAGGGAGCTTTAATAGTGTTACACATTGATATCCCGGATTGAGCCGCCAGAGGCTTTCATCCCTGAGATTAGTCAGATTAGTCTGTTTTGTTTTATACAATAACTTGTCAACACACATAGAGCGCCTTTTAAAAACAGCCCACTACGCCGTGTGACTAAACACCAGTTTGCTACATCATCGCTTCTGAACCAAATCATTTCCACATGGATACGTCATCATGTCCACTGTTTTCTTGCTCGTGACTCATCAAGGGAAGGGTTTTAAATCTTTAATTCCTCAGTTATTGGCTCTGTGATCTATATTAGTGTATCTGGATGCTTGATTTGAATTTAGTTGACCCGTTTTGTAAATCGTGCGAGTCGAAAGTTTCAAACAGGTTCGTGAATGGATGCAAAGCTTTCAGCATTAATGAGCAATTTTAATATTTCAGCCCTCAAATAAACTGAATCTTCTTCCTACACAGTCTTTCAGACTTTGGAATTGAATTAAATTTAACATCTGAAGCCATAAGTATGATGATTAAAGGGGACCAAGTTCAGTTATTATAAAGCGTTTAGTATTGACTTTAGGACTCATCCTAAAGTCAAATGGGAAACCAGTAAATATGAGAGCAAATATCCAGGATGACGTATTCGTAAGATGACCAACTGACAGTCAGGATTGCTGCTGCAAAAGAAAGCAGATGAGAGCGATGGTAATGAGGTTTACCACACCAGATCAGACCCGGGTGCAGGCTGTGGACGGTCCAGCACGTAGTAGCGAAGTGTGAGATACACGCAGCTACAGCTTACACTGAGCGCCATAGCCAGGTGGCAGAAATAGTGCAGGAGAACATTTCTACTGAGTTTGGGATGGAAGTCATGACATCGCCCGGGTCCTGACTGATAAAACCGGCAGCGATGACCGGCAGTAGTATTTCATGTAAGAGAAAGAATATAAGGAGATGCTAAAGATGCTAAAGAATGAAGAGTAAAAGATGTGGGAAGTGAAGGCAACAGGAGCACCTGGAGCCGGAACCTCTTAACTGAGAGTGGCTCCAATAGTCCGAGCACATTAAAATACCCCACCCCAAGGCTTGTTACCCACCCCCATGGGCAGTCATACTAGCTCCCTTTTATATCGTTGTATCTCATCTATCTCCACATTACATGATTTTGAGGATTAGCAGAGATGTAATGTATTAACATTTTCCAGTGATGGATATTGACCCAAATTTAGCGAGAAAACTTTCCAATTTACTGTCCATAATATACGGCAAGTTATATGAATGGTGCTTTATATTTCCTGGTCTCTTCTCACAAGCATGTTAGCCTTTAGACGGACACTCAGGTTCAGCCTGGCAGCATGAGGGTGAGTTATGCACAGATGCCTGGAGGAGGTTATTTAGACCCGTCCAGTCACGGCATGAAGTGTGAATAAAGGAAAAACAAACACAGTTGCAATATTCACCTGAGGACAGCTTGGTGGCGATGCCTCTGGCCCTGGATTTAAAAGGCTTTTGTGGTTGCAAATATCTCACAGGGTCAGCACAGAGGATTGTGTTGGTGATAAAATCAAAACAAGCTGCACAAAATTCAATATAGCACAGAAAAACAAAGATGCAGTAGGATGCACCTTTCTTTTCTGTTATCCTGTCATTTTCTTCTTTCATCAGGTCTCGCACATGCAAACATTCTCAGTACGGTGGACTGTAAGCAACCTGTCAGTGCATTGGTTATTTAAAAAAATCAAGGTTTGAGTAAAACATCTTTGGAAGTAAAATGATCCCACACGTCTGCCTGCCTGGACTTATGATCTTCAAAAAGATCCACTCAGTTGTTTTCCAGCAGAAGGTGTCGAACATTAGAAAGAACTGTGCAGTCCACATTTCCTGTAGCATCACTTTTCTCCCCTGTTCTCCTCCCTGTGTGTTACCCCACCGCTCTGTGTGCTGACTGCACTGCATCACTTCCTCCCTTGTCCCCTGCAGAGAGACCCCAGCGGATGAACAACATTCTGACCTCGGCGACGGAGCCCTATGACCTGTCTCTCTCAAGATCCTTCCAGAACCTGAGCCATCTGCCGCCCTCCTACGAGCTGGCCCTCAAGCCTGACTTAAGTAAATACTCTCTCCACAGATTAAGTAGGTGGTCCTTCATTTGCCCTCTGCCGCCGTGTTTTGCCTGAAAACACCCCCAGCGGGGAATGACGTCAGCCTCATGCCCCGTGCATTACAGGGTTGCCACATTCACCGTGTCCGGCCTGATGAAACTAAATGTCCATTACAGAAACATGCATCATGATAAGTATCTCCAGATGTTTGGTGGCTCATCAAGCATACACTTTTTCACCTTTTTAGGGGAATGAACTCAAAATGCATGACGGCACGTTTGCAGCGTCCCCATCAACTCATCCACCAGCTCATACACTCACATTTAATTGGTGTGTAATTCGGCCCCATCTGCGGCCCATGTCATGTTGCTAATGTCTCTTAATGACATATTAAGAGGCTTTTTTTGCAGAATGTCCTGTAGATTGGAGCACTGCCTCTCATTTTCCTGCTGATGACATTTTCATTTTGATTAGAATACGTCATGCCTGATGCATGTCTTATTTTTTGTGGACTGGCTGCATGTTTATTGTATTTTTGTAATGATATAATGTTTATTAATGCAGGACGTCTCCTGATTAGTTGATTAGCACTAAGTCTGAGCACAGCAGGATACGACATGAAGGCTTAAATCTTCTTAAAACAAATTTTGAATGAGTTGTTTGACTGAATGATATATAAGTGAAGTTTATTTAAATTATACTAAATATTATTCCACAGGATAAGAGTAAGAATCCTGGAATAAGAGTATTCCAGGATAAGATTTTTTTTTACTCAGCAAAGCGGTTCATGGAAAAACAAAGGATGATCCGGGAGTCATGTTCTCATATTTTAGCATATCAGATCCAGTTAGTTGTAGATGCATAAACAGTGTTTTGAAGACATGTTTTTAAGAAATCCTCATCCTGAGTTTTTGTCGCTCCCATTGGTTGGGTCTGGACAGCTGGAACATTGTGGACCTGCACTGGGTGGACAAACCTTCATTTGATAGTTTTCATGAATGAGATACCCAATGAATTAGGAAAAATGATAGATGCCAATAAAACTATTTCTATGGGTATTGAATCACTTTACTGTCACTGCCTGTGATAGTTCTCTTACACAGAGTCATTTACTTCCATCTACTTGCTGTGCGTTTTCAGGCATAGCAGCTTCCAACAGAAAAGCCTTCAAAGCTGCAGCAGCTGTGTTTGATAGGTGCTAGGACGTGGGTTCATTTTAACTTCATTTTCCAAGAGAACTGATTGGTCAGGATGTGAACTTTTTATACTTGATGTCTGATCTGGAACATCCCTGCAGGTTCACCATTCAGTATAAGTTACCATAGTGATCTACCAGTAAGAATGAGGGAATTCAGCCATTTGATTCAGGTGTGTTGAAGAAAAGTTGCAGGATAGTACAAACTCGCAACCCTTAGCCTAAACCGGAGACACACAGTTTGAAACCACACGAGTTGTTTTTCTGTCTTGCTGGTTGAGCCAACCCAGTGGGGGGGTTGGTTTTGCTCCCTTCTGAAGCCTCGCTATTTACGTTAAAGGCACATTTTTATTTCTTTAAAGCTTTTATCATGTACGTCCAAAAGCAGAATGTGTATATGCTTTAACACAGTTTAACACACAGACACAACAATCTGTTGTTTGCCATGTTGTTGCTGATTTAACTGCAATTTATTATATTGAGCTATCAAATAAACACATTTATTTAATGTAATTATTTTAAAAAATACCTTCAACCTGAAAAAGTTGTGCTGCATTTAGTGTGTTTTTAAATGAAAACACTGTTTAAACCTTCTTTGACCACTTGTGTTGTACTTTTTTATCAAAAGCTGATGAATGCGTAGAGTATTTTTCCATCAAATGGCGAAATGTCCTTGCACGAGGAGAAAGCTATTTAAATATGTCAACGGCCCCTTTTCTCACAACCCAACTGTGTTAGGGATGAACATGCCTCAGTACAATTTTCTGTCAGAGCTTTGCCTTTTCAGTCTTTTATCAACTCAGGGCTTTGCTCTTATCTTGCCGAAACCTTGTCCACACACAGGAAATCACAGAGACAAATCGCACTGAATTACAAACAAGTTTTTCAGTTTCAGACAGGATGCCCGGCCGAATTTGTTAAACAAGTGAGCCGGGTTGTCCTTCCAAAAAACCCAAACAAATGAGGTTAAAAGGAAGATTTCAAGCGTGAGCGATATCTTTATAGAACCTTTACATGTTTCCAGCTAGTCAATAATTTAATTTAACCAGCTGGAGGTGGAGCTGGAGATGATCATTACTAAATCCAATTAGTTCACTTTTTCACCATCAGAAACTTGCAAATGTAATTTAGCATTTAGAAGAGAGAAATGTTTGAACCCCATCTGTCCTTCACCAACCAGGCAGAGATTGAAGATGCTGCTTAAAATAACCTGCTTAACTTAATTCCAAGGAAGCAGCAAAAAGGAGCCTGTTGTCTTTCACCTTAATCACCCTAAAAGGGATTAAAACACCATCCAGAATATATAAGACGATTCTTTAATCCTTCCAATAAGAAAAATCTAAATTATACTGCTAGTCTCCACCTCACCTACACATACACACACACACACACTTTTAAATTCCACCTCTCCTGCTCCAAACCTCCAAAGATTGCTTTATAATTGATGTTCCAGCAGTTTCATGAGTGTTAGTGCATTACATGATTACAGTCTTCTGTGATCAATAGCTGACACATAAATATAGTGGTTGTAAGGAATGCAATCGAGTAAAGTGGGAGCTGGAGTTTAATTAGCCGTTGTTAGCAATTTACCGTGCCAGTGGCTCCTCTGTGTGAGAGACCCGTCAGCCCCATGCAATCATGTTAATAGTAGAGTGCTGTGTTTTGTCAAAGCTGGACAAAGGTAATCTTAATCTCCTACAGTCTTCTAGACTGTTAGTTGTGCTGTGATTGTGTGGGTGTGTGAAATAGATCTAAGTCAAATAGCAGTAGAAGCAATTATGAAGATAGTTGATATATTTTTTAGCCCAATTCAATTAGCCCAATTCAAACTTTCTAAGAACATCTCGAAATCTGCTGACAGTTGTTGATGATTTAATGAGTAAAACTAGCTTTTTGTTGGTGCTGTTTTAAATTCATAAGTATAATGAAGATTTAAATGGTTTTAGTATCATTTGCACACAGATCTCAGTGAAGCTATGAATTTAGCTGATTGTCGTCATTTCCACTCTGGTTGAATTTGGTTGACATTTTCTGCCATAATGGCACATCTCAACCAACCCTGCAGGGAAAAGGCTGGAATGCATCGCCACAGGCCAGTTTGCCCATCTTCATTATGAATGCACAGAGCAATCAGAATAAAATCTTCTGTATGGGGGGGGGAATTATGTGACCTTCTATTATCCCTGCATGACATCCTTTTGAAGGCGACAATCCAAACAATCCCAATCATACTTTTCCATCTCATCATATTTAAATCAGATATGGTCCTTCAGCTATTTTTGTTCAGTAATAAATATCTACAACATAAAGTCTTCACTAGTAGAGTTCAACACCCTCTTTGCAGGTTAAAGGTTGTCCTGTTTGGAAGAGTAGACAAATGTTTAGCAGTAGTGTTTCAGGCGATACTGATACAAGACCTCTTTGATTGACGCCCCAAAAGGCTACAGCCATATTGTTGGGCCAAGAAGGAAAGTTAGGATTAGCAATAAACCTTACTGATGGAAAAAAAACAAACAAGTAAATTGATACTGTCTTGTTAAAAAAAAATCATCTTTCTCTAAAGATCTAATAATAGATCTAAATCTGTGGAGCAAGCATAAAAAGAGAAGATCTTCCAACTGTTAAGTCTCAAGAGTGAGGGCAGATTGTCTTTTGGGGGATTATGTACCTTTATGCACGACAGTTGGATTTATGATTGTGCCAGTCTGTTATACCCGGTTCAGGGCGATGATTTCTGTCAGAGGGGAGTTTTTAGAGCAATCTGTGTGACCATTTTTAGGTTGAAGCTGGAGTCAAGGAGCCAGAAAAGGCATGTTCACAAGAAATCCCTTCCCAACATCAAGCTCGGCACTGAAGGCCAAGTAAAAGAGGCCTGAACAATTTGTGTCTTATACATGCAATGCCAGGTATATTTTAGTTACAGTATTAAGACAGTAAAAAATGGGAAGTCATCAGCTGGTTAGCTAAAAGATCAAAGAAGAAGAAACTAAGAGGTCTCCTACCTGGTTTGGGCAACTTGGCTGATAGTGTGAAAAATGGTTTGACCAGTTACCCGCCAGCTATTTTCTGTATATGCCAACTTGTTCCCAAACAGTGTCCATAAATTATGGGATTAAAATATGTGTTTTACTGGAGAGACAAAGAGTGTCATTTATTAGTCTTTCGTTACATCTGAATGCCCTCAAAACAGTCAGATGGCAATCCAGCAAGTCTTTATCCCAGTTTTGTTCTCATGTCCGATCTTTTCTGACTCTGTAGGTGATAAAGACATAGATGACTATTACCCAAGAAAGCATCATCATCCAGAATTTGGTGGCCGGGGACCTACACACATGGTGAAGCTGAATGCAGAACCCCAGCAGCATCAGCAACGGCAGCGTCCCCGTCGGGTCCAGAGGGCCATGTCCCAGGACCACGTCCTGTCTCCTCCCAGGACACCACGACGTGGAGATTACGGTTTATCGTCATATGGTGCCATGGCAGCCGCGGCTTACGGAAGCAGTCGCAACCTGTCAAACGAGCAGCTACTTTCGGCCGACCGTCTACACTCCCAAGATCCTTTGCTGTCACCGGCAATGCGGCGTGACAAGTTCCGTGAGAAGGCCATGGCACGGGCGATGTCTCACGCAGACATGTTGCTTCCAACGACTCCGGTTATGGACCGTCACAAGATGACCAAGATGCACTCTCAGCCCAGTGCCTCTAATGACTCCTACAACACGCTGATGGTCAATCATCACGCGTCCACATCCAAGAGGCAGGCGTTTGCTTCCAGACGAACACACACAGTGGACCACCTACAGTACATACCTGGCCACCACCACACATACCGCACTGCCAGTAAGAATGAGGTAACTGTTTAACGGCGGCGACACTCCACCAACGTCAGCAAACGGCCACAATGGCAACAAGTTTCCGCAGAGCATTTCGGTCCTCTGTTCAAACATCGTCCTACATTAAGACTCTTTCGGCTTTTTAGCACAAGCTTTCTGTGTCGTCCAGATTTTGGGTAACTGGGACCCCCCCTGACAGAGACATTTCTCTCTTAGAGCATCTTAAGGGCTTTGCGCATCAACACAAAGACCTTTATGTCAGACTTCTGACAACATGATGGGAATATTTTTTAAACCGGACAAGAGACTCGAAGGGAATTGTATCAAGTTTATAAATATATAAATAAACTATATTTACTATTTGTATTTTCAGTCCTTGTTATAGCTTTAGAAATTCTCATTAACTGATGTAAGCACTTAAAGTGGTGCCTCTTGAAACTGTCCCATTTCAAAGACGAAGTGGATTTGTGGGTTAAAAAGCACAATTGATGAATTCCCATTCTTTTGGATTAAGTTTTCTTTTTCTTCTTCGGTTACCGGCCAGAACATTTCAGCTTATACTGTTAGTAAAAAACAGGCTATTTCTGTTGCAAACAATAGATGATTGTAAATAAGCTATATTAGCAGCATTAAACAAGAAAAGCAGGCCTTCTGTTTTGTTTTTCCTTCTCCCCAGTGGAATCTACCATAGATTTCTATTTACTATATATTTTTTATTTTAGATAAGGCAGATTTCCCAAATTAGTATTATTTCCACTGATGTCTGCAAATTATGTGGATTTAATATGTATGTATGTTGGGAGTACTTTCATTCTTTTAATACTGTGCTTGTGGCATAAAATGATTGTGTTTGAAACAACCTCTAACCAATATTGACTGAGAAAGGAGGGTCATGACATTTGAATTTGCTTTATTTTTATTTGTAGCCGTTTTTGCGTTTTTCTTTATTATCTATGAAGAAAGGGTTTTTGTTTCCTCGCTGGCCCGCTCCTTTCATCTTTACATATCAGGTACTCTGTTCTGGAGCAAATCGGCCGAGTAGGAGGCTTGTTCTGGTACGATGCTGACTGAATCAATCCGTACTAAAGAAGACAACATAATCACGTCAATCAAGCATCAATTAAACTGTGAAATGTTTGTCTGGATGTTTTCATTAAAACAATGCCTTATAAATTGGATCCCATTTCCTCTTAAATGAACAATCATGCTTTTGTCTCCTGTCTTATCTTAGCTTTGTGTGCGATATTATTGGTTATAGTTTACATGGAGAACCAGCAGTAAGAATCTGTAAAGCGATTGATGATGCAGTGCATCAAAAAGATTTTAAAAGTTTCAAAAATAGTCTCAAACTCTAAAAGCAAAGCAATCATTAAGTAACTTTTCTTTCTTTTAGGGTGTGTTCACACCTTCAGCTCTCTGGTCCTGAGCAAAGCAGAAATTAGTTCTGCTTCGTTTGAAAGTTTTTTTCATGAAACTGCTTCCTGTTTTCGTGACTGTAAACTACCAGCCAGCATGTCCACGTGGGGCCGTGAAAGTTAGATTGGGCTGAAGATAAAGGTCTCACCTCTGCTCATATGGATTTTAAGTTGGTTCTGACTGGGTTTCAGCTGGATAGGGCCCATGCCATCCAGCATGTCCATGTGTGACCCATAAGAGTTAAGTTTAGATGGGTTTGAGCTGGGCGAATTTAGCAGCTCTCTCTATGGTTTCAGATGCACTGACCCCAAGTGTGAAGATGATGTGGGTTTGCGAGTTTAGGGGATGTAGGTGGTCCAAGCTTCTGCACTGTAATCCCCCGATGTGAAAGCTGTCCGCATGGTTGGCGCATGCAGGTTAATGGAACAGTAGAGCTAATGCGTTATCAGCTCAAGAAAGATGCGTACGAATTGGAAACATGTTTTCACTTTGGAACCAGGTTTCTAAAATGACCATTTTAAGCTCTGAAAACACAAATTCCACATGGACAAAACTTAAGCACTGAAAGGAATTTCTAAAAGTATCCTGCATGTGGGGATGAATAAAACCTTATCCTTTAGGTCAGAAGTGTCCAGCTCCAGTCCACACAGGATCTACCCAAACAAGAGTCTCACCAGCTTATTGTAATCACAAAATATCTCAACTGTGAACACACCCTTTCAGAAACTGGCAGAGCATTAGCTCTGTTAAAGGTGTATGTATATATGCACACTGCACCATGGAGGTTGTAATCAGGTTGGTAGTAGTTTTTCATTCTGCAAGTCACTTTGTGTGATCCAGTGTTGTCCCGACTGCACTAACCCACAGTGTACACTAATCATTGCCAAAGAGAAAGGAAATGGCAACCTCTGAGGAAGAAACACAAAACCATGATGGATGTGCCAAAAACTGCAGTTCCTTATATGATGGTAGCTTGAAAATCTAGTTTCCTCTGTATTCCTATATAAAATTAACATTGAAATGAATATATAATATTGTGGAATAAAGCTAGTTTAGGTCTCTACAGCCGACTTTACATGTCGTCAGGTTAAACATGTTGCATTTAGTCTAAATTAATATTTTAAATCACACATGTACAACATCTTTGGGTGTGGCTACCACTACAGTTCTGTGATCGACATGACGGATGGCTAGCAAAGTGGTAGCAGTTAAACCCTCCAGAAATCCAATATTAGCCATAATATAGCAACGCAAACACAAATAAAACAGCTGAAGGCCCATTTATGCTCCTTTATGTATGTAAATTGGGACGACTGTTGTCCTACATTCCCACCCTCACACCTCCATGCGTCTTGCATGTTGCCATGGTTGTAAAGTAAGTTTACCTACGGTGGGCAGTCCATGCTTTGACGCTGTTAGCACGAACGGATCGCTGTAAAGTTGTTCACAACTGTCTGAAGAAAAAGGAAAGTTTTGTTGTTCTCAACTTCTTCAGATGGTTTTTATTGGCTGTTTCTGCAGCATCTCCTTCTTATTTCTTCTCTTCTTCTCTGTTTTGTATTTTTTGCTGGTTGTGTTTCAGCTGTGCAACTCAACACTGCCCCCACCATTTCCATTTTCTGCATGGAGTGACAGATAGCTAAGTCCTTTGAAAACTGGCAAATTACACGCAGAGCTGAGGCAGCATATGGATGAAACTCTGTGCATCCATCTGTTGTGTCCAGCATAAATGGACCTTTAATGCTTTATGGAAGCTATTTCCATCCTGTATGCACAAACTAATGAAGACTGACTATTTGGTTGGATTTTAAATTCTACAAATTTATGACCAATGGAGGTCTCTGTTGGAGAATCCTAAATCCTTCACTGCAGGTTCAAAAACACTGATCAGAAATGAAAGCATGTATGATCTGCAAGGTTGCACTGTCCTTTCCTAAAATACTAATAATAATACTAATAATTAATTGAAAAAAGCTCAACAGATTGACCTTATCATGTGGAAAACCAGGAAATTGCTTTTTCCTCCAACATCTAATAGTCAGCTGCTGTAAATACTTGAACACGATGCTATGTGTGATATGAAGTGTGTGATTTCATTGGCAGAAGAGCTTTGTCTCATGATAGATACACGTATGAGTATATTAAAAGCCCTCATGTCTTATTGCACTTTTTTTTCTGAAGTTGACTTTATTATTTTAAAAAGACGTTGTAGGGGTAAGAAAAGTAGGCAAAATGTACCTTCAGTCCTGCAGTTCAACAAATGTATTTCTTCAACTTGATGTGCCACTTTTTGATGCCAGGTCTGCATTCGATGATGTCAGAGGTAGATTTTTGCCATAAATTCTTGTCTTTGTACATATGATTCTTCCTTTCTTTATTCAGAGTGCTTGCAGATGAAATAAACAATGAATGCTGTAGGTTTTAGGGTATCTGTGTCCATCCACTTTGGCAACTAATCTCACAAACTTCTGCTCCTTTTTTCACATAATTAATAATGATGTCATCCCAGGAGCCTTTTTCTCTATGTGCAATATTTCCTCTTCACGCTGTACAACTCTATAACCGATTACTCTTTTTAAAAGGTTGTGAGGTTCATTTGCTGCCATGAACACTTTGTTGTCCTTTTGCTTTAGGACTGTGCTGTCTTTCATAGTCAGATTTTTTTCAATGTTCTTTTTATTATAAAACTGATAAATGTGCTGTGAATGCAAAAGTTGGTGTAATTGCACAACTAACTGGAGGTTTTAAGGTTTCAAAACTACAAAATATGACTGTTCTTGTGCATCTTTTGTTTGTTTACAAATTATTAAAGCACATCATGGGTGTTATACATATTGATTCAATCTCTTATGTCATCTGTAGCAGCTGGTAAGGTAGAATTTACCAAACAAAGGAACCTGTGCTGATGAAACGCAACACTGCTGTAGGTCGGGATGGTAACCAAAAGAGTAGTTTTTATGGGAGTTTGACTCATTTAATGATTCTTTGTACTTGTTGCAGCTGTTTTCTCATTGGTTTTGTTGGCTTTGCAAACCTTAATCAACCATTTCACATCTTTGTTTGCCTTAAGAGAAACCTCAACAGTGCAACTTACTATAAATTCAACACTTAGCGACTTCATGCAACATTGCTGTCACTGCACAGACTGCTAGTGACCCAGATTGGTGTGTATTATCAAGCTGGCAGTAGGCCCAGTTTTATGGGGTAAGACCTAATTTTCTCAGCTGGCATGCTGATCTTTGTTCCATTTAATTACGATGTGCTAAAATGACAATGTGCTGTGAAAAAAATAGACATCTCAGTCACAACATTAAACCATCTGCTTGCTCGTGACGCCTAAATGTTTGCATACATTTTCACATGCGCGTAGTTGTCCAAACCTCCTGAACTGACTCACATCATGATACTAAACTAAATCAAGTCCTTCAGGTAAGATAGAGAAGATATGCCAAGCCCATTTGTTTGCTTTGTCACGTACCCCTGGAGTGTTTCCAAGTACAGCGAGGGGTACACATTCCCCCCATTTGAGAAAACTGGTCACATATAAAAGTGATGCATCAGGGTTGTGACCAAGCAACCTTTTGGAGTGCGGTGTCTTTTTACATTTCTAGAGTCTAGAAATATTTAATTAATCAACAAATTCACAACAGAATTTATTAACCCTCATTGCCACCAATCCAGATGTTTCGCAAAAGCCTTATATTACACCTACCTATGACTTCTGTCCCGTAATTTAGTGTTTCAGCTTGTAAAAGCAGAAATATACAAGACAAGAGGGAAACTACAAAGAGAAGAAACGTGGTGTCAAAAGTAATGTCACCCAGACAAAAAAAAAAAAAAAACAGGTGACAAAAACAATCTCTGCAAGCAAATACAAACTTGTTCATCTAGGTATGTGCTGCCAAAGCACTGTATAGAAACGGGAAGTTACAATGTAAGAAACAGCATTTAATTTATAATAACTGGTAATATTTACCGACTGCTATCTCGAAGAAAATGCCCACGTATAAAATGCATGTTTCAGACTGTCATCCCGGTTATTAGAACTTAGCTGTCATCTTCAAACATCAGTGAACGTTACTGGTTATTCTTCCCCAATTACTGTTGTTGAGAACCAGTCTGCTGTGGGAAAATCCCACAAGACCCCTCATCTTTAACAAGGTTAACTCATCAGTTCTGCAGATCCATCAGAGTAGCATGCATTTCCCCATAAGAGCATAGCTTTACCTAAAGCAGATGTGCAACATGGAATGTGGTGCAAACAAACACTTTCATGTCTTTTTAACCCTTTCATGCATAAGATAAGCTAATCTTTATTTCCCCACAAGTGGGTAATTTGTTCTGGGCCAAGCCACAGTTGCAAAACAATAATATAGAGGTGGACACCTCTTTACAAGCTTTATTTTATATGAAACCATTAATGAGAATGATGTATTTATAAATGAACCTCTTCAGTGGACAATATTAAGTCATCCAATATACTAGCACTCACTGAATAACAAATAAATATATAATTGGACATAAATGCATAGATTGTAATTGCAACAGTTTTCCTTTGTGAGAAACAGGAAAAGAAAACGATACAGCTTTATATTTCTTAAATACTTAGATCATATGATTATGAAAATATATTACTCTATATAAATACTTACTAGAATACATTTAAATAAGTAAAATAAAAACCAAGTTAACTACCTTTAATAAACAAAAACAATATAATTGCATCCGTCTCTAGAAGTTAAATATATGTATAAAAATGTATATGTATAGTGTAGGAGACTGAGATTGAGAAGAATATGAATTTAATAATGAAGATAAAAGAAGTTCAACATACATTAAACATTTGAAACATGAAGGGACAAAACATTAAGACATACAGACATGGTACGAGGTCATAACCCGGGGAGAATATTCCCCAA
>JBAMHX010000023.1:22141998-22153538 GCA_037177515.1 Pseudomugil tenellus
TACGTTCAGCTGGTTTTGAAGACTGGTTGGACGCACCGTGCTCATTACGTTCAGCTGGTTTTGAAGACTGGTTGGACAAGCTGCTGGACCGGATTTCTACTCTCTGGACCAGAAAATGACACGTCTACATAAGGAGGACAATGTGGATTTGGAAGATTTGGCTTTACACTGTGAAACTGGGTGATTTCAAAATTAGGATTCATAATATGGCGTGATAATATATTTTTTATGCATTAAATGTGTAAAAACGAACTCATTAATTCCACACATGGATGTCTTTGCATATGTTCATCTTAACAGCACTAAAGAAAAATTATTTGATATATTTCTTTACACTGACATGGCACCACTGGAACAATCATGGGTCAAAGCCTCGCGGACCCCCTGCACTCTGTCGGGGATCTTCTTTGGGTTCCAGGGACCCCAGTTTAGGAACCACTGTTCTAACCTACAACATTTATCAGTCAAGCTCTGAATGACTGCAGAATAGCAACCTGTAGCTAATAATCCATAACTTGAATATGATTAGAGTAATTTTCTAATGAAGCTTAGCAAAGCACCACCGGACCACCAATGAGCCGCTGCGAAGCCCGAAGGTGCGCAGACCTCATCACCTCCATCCATTTTACCCCCCATGTGAGGCTATCTGGGATGCTGAGACACACATAGTATCCGGAACAAGGTCTCTGTCTGCCAAATGATGATGATGATAATTACCATCAGAACGGTAATCACAACAATTATGAGAGTTATTATAAATTCCCTCCTCAAATACCAGGGAGTCATTTTCATCAGGGAAAAATATCCTGAATGGACGGCTTTTGTTTACTGCAGCATCTGCAGAGTTTTACAGCCAAACAAACCACCGCATGCATCCTACTATTCATGCTTTCATCCATATTGTTGTGTTTACTATTAAAAAATAGCACCGTGATAATCTCATCTTATGAGGACACCATAACACGCTGCCCTCTTTTTTCTTTTCTTTTTAAAGCAAATACTCTTCCACACAGCGGAAAGTTGTCCTTATACACACTTTGCAGGTATTTAGACGAGCTTTAGTCTCTTATAAAGATATTTCCTGTCTGGTCTACATCTTGTAGTGGCTTGCTCACCATCCGCAGCCTTTCTTCTCTTTACATATGTGAAGGCCATGTTGTATGCTGGGATGACATCTGTTACGGCCCTAGAGAAACACAGACTCTAACAAGGACCAGTAACATATATGAGAGATCACCACCCACACAATACGTATGAAAATATAGTTATTAAAACAAAAAAACCAAAAGAGAAGGGAGCCCCGACCAAAATAAGCATAAAGAGGGAACAGACCTGAACCAGCCCTGCAATGGGCCGTAGGATCCAGGCTGCTCCCGAAACAAAAGCTTAAACCAAAACCGAAAACTGGACTACCAGTAGCACCCAACTCAAAAGAGAACATAAACCAAAAATGCTGGGTAAGCATGCAGCCTTGTATTAGCCACCAGATGTTGCTTCAGCCAATCACTGCAACAAAGAGAAAAGGACACGATAAAAGCATGATATAAAGCAGCTGGCGAAGGTACACGCAACAACATCATACACAACAAAAACTGGTTTTAAAAAACAAGAAAAAAACTTACTAAAATTAGGTTAATTTTCCTTGAAATAAGATAAGATTTCTTTTTCTGTTGGCAGATAATTTACCTTATTTCAGGAAACATTAATCTGTCAAGAATTCCTTAAACAAGTAAAAAAAAATCTTTTAAAACCTACGAAGTAAGAATAATTATCTTACGCTTAAAAAAATAAACATATGTGTCCTTGATTTGAGATGTTTAAACTTAGATTTTAGTTTTTGCATATAAGGAATGGTCTTCCATTACAAGTAGCGTTGCCTGATTCAGTTTTAGTTTTATTTTGCTGAAAACCAGAGAAGTTTAATAGTAAAAGAGATGAAAGAAGCTGGATATCATATCCTCCTCAACTGTACCACCGAGTAGAAGATCCGAGACATAAACAACTGTGTTGAAGAATCCACTTCCTGGAGAAATATAGCCATAACCCTAACCCCTCCTACAATAGAGTGTCTGGACTTAGGCTGGATTTGCAATGGAAAAGCATTCCAGCAGAATAGAGCGCACCGGTGGAGTACGCACTAAGTGGTAATGGAAAAACCCCTTATGTGTATGTCACAAGGACATGGTCTTCTGGGCTCTCGGGGTCCTGGGCCTTCGCGCTCCCCACCCTGGGTGCCCTGGGCATCTGAGATTACCGGCCTGTGGCCGCCAGGATCCTTTCTCCGGGGCTGCGGGGACCTCCCTCTCCCACCTCCTTTGTGGATGTTGGGCTAACTCCGAGGTGGGGGCCTGGAGTCCTTGTTTGGGACTGGCTGCCGTTTGTCCTGGTCCCGGGATTCTCCTGGCCTGTTTCAGACCTTTTGAGTAGAGGGGGTTGCCTGAGCATGTTCACTTTCCTGCGAGCACTTTTCACATCGTACGTTCTGCATGATGACAGTCACTAAGATCTCTTTTAGATTATTCAGTAATAGCCATTGTTACTTATTCCTATGATTTTTTAGTTTTTTGTTTTCATTTACTTTTTTTTATTTATTTTTTTTTAGTTTCAATACAGGTGTGATGGATGGCAAAGTATGGGTGGTTAGATTGCGTTTTTTTCCTTTGTCGTGTGATTCTGTCTCTTCTTTAGGTTCTGTTTATGTTTTCTTTTCTTTTTTCTTGTTTTCTTATCCTTTTTCTGTCCCCTCTGGTTGTGTTCAGTAATACATGGAAACTTTAATTAAGATGTAACTAAAATAAGTAACGAATTCAGATTATCAAGAGGATCTTTGTATATACTTATATGCACATAGTTTCTCTTGACAAAGCAAATTTGCTCAGCATGACACTGCATACAGGTTGTCATTTTGCCCGCCTTTATACTGGTCAAGACAAAAAATAAAGATCAGGAAACTGACGCTACAATTCACAAAGACTCACCAGAACTGGACACACTGGTCTCTGTTTCAAATGAAGCTGGATTAACTGGAATTAACAGTAATTTTATGTATGAACTGAGAGAACAGAACATTAAAAGGATGAACTGTTTGTTACAAATCAAATTTTCCAATGACACTGCTATTTTAACCTTGCTGCAAGGCCCTCATTTAGACTATGGTCAGGCCTTGGATGCCTTTGTAGAATGGTGCGATAAAGATGCATTAGATTTAAATGTTTCTAAAACCAAAGAGCTAATTCTTGATTTTAGAGACAAAAAGAACATTTGCAGAGAGAGCATAATTCTTAATGAGAAAGAAGAGATTGTTAGCTCCTACAAATATCTGAGCACACAATTCAATGGCCAACTGAAGTTTGAGTCAAATACAGACGCAATCATTAAAAAGGCCCAACAGAGAATTTATCGACTGCATAAACTTTGTACATTTAATGTCAGTAGTACTATTTTATGTAACAGTTATCATTCTTTTATTCTAAGCCTTTTAACTTTTTCCTTTATCTAGTGGTTCAATGTCTGTGAAAAACAGGAATTCTCAGAACAGCATTGTTAAAGTCTGTTCCAAAATTATTGGAGTCCAGCAGAAGAACGTACAGTTTGGAGGAAGTTTGAAAGAAAAGGCAAAGAAAAACCTGACTCAACCGGAGCACACCTTATCTGCAGAGTTTTCTCTAATGCCTTCAGGGAGGCGATACAACATGCCTCCAATCCAAACAAATCGCTATGCAACGTCTTTCATCCCTTCTGCTGTTAAGCTGCTAAATTCAGACAACAACTCATTTTTAATTTTTATTGTGTTTTATTTACTTATTGCTTTGATTTCTATTTATTCGTGTATCTTGCTTGTATTGTTGACATGTTAGGGTTTGGGGTTGGGTTACGTTGGTTTCCTGTTTTATTTTGTAGTTTTTACTGCCTTGCCCTGTGTTTCTGTTTTTGCTTTATATCTTGTTAATTAGTTTCACCTGGGGGTTGATTTTGGTCATTGTTTTCACCTGTGTCTTGTTCTGTTTTCATTACATTTATACCCTTGATTTTCTTTCCCCATTTCTGGTTCATTAGATTCTTTTTTAATGAGTTCATGGCTAGTTTTTTGGTTATTCCACTAATAAATCCAGTTATTCTGCATCTGGCTGACTTCTCCTTCCCTGCGTTTGGGTCCGCATCGTTACACATGTATATTTACTTAATGTGTTGATGAATGGATGTGTGCATGGCTGAAAAGCTATAAATGAATTGCCCCACCCGGGGATAAATGCAGTCTTTCTGTGATTTTGAATACAGACTCAGTTTATCCCGATGAAGCAGCATTAGGACTAAAATAAGCAAACAGCTTGAGCTGCATGTATGAACCTGCTCTTATTGCTCTGCAGAGAATATACCAGGCCAAGCAACTTTCTGCCTGGGTACCAGTTCGCTTGTGGTGGGCTTATTTGCAAACCTAATGCATAATGTTCCATATTGCAACAAGAAAAGGCTGAGTATTCTAATGTTGTCCAACATGGCACATTACTCCCAACAGGAAATGGAGCACTCTTGAACAAACCAGTCTCTGCTTCATGCATTCGTGTTGCACTTTAGAGGAAAGACAAAGCTGCTGAAGGACTTTCCCCCGCTTCCGTGGTGTTAAAGAGGTTGTTATGGCACCTATGTCTGTGCGATCAGGGTGTGCAGGACAGACGTGGCCGTGGAAAGACACCAGAAGGAAAAGTCCTATCACAACCTTTAAAATAATGCAAACTGGATTCTTCCCATATTTGGCATGAATGATTTATTGCATGAACACTACAGATAATTACGCGTACTTTATGCATGTTGAGCAAAAGCAGATAAGTGCGGTCTATTAGCTTTAGGAAAAAAGGGAAACAGGAGGCCAACAAATCCCATTTCAAAAGCAACTAAACTCACCTAGAGAGGTATTTATGTAAAATGTAATTTCCTCTACTGTGTTGTGACATTGAACATAACTCTTAGCTTTTTTTCCAGCTATTTATACGTGAACCACATCCTGATAAAACATCCTTCAATTACAGAGCGAGCTTTCTGTCAGACTGATGAATTAATATCCCACCAGCATTGTCTTATTGACAGCCACCTCCATTAATCACAACTCATAGCCACCATTCATTCTTCATCTGCATGTGAGATAACAATGGTACTGCTTTGCTACATTTCCTTTCTTCTTCCCATCAAATGATGAAAGTCACTTCAAGGTTTTATTTTTCTCTTTTAAATGGTCATTTTTCTGCCCAGTGCAGACTTTAAATCCCAGCGCAGCCAGCAGCCCACCATCAGGCCCTCTCCAGAGTCTTACCCTGGCTCACATGTCCATTTCAGGGAAAAATATGAAGCGTAATCTGAAAGAACACCTTTCATACTTTGTGGGCAAATCGATGCACCCGAGGGTTTATAGAAGTGCCCGCAGTTTATTTCCTGTCAGAACACAACATGACGTTAAACCAACGGAGGATGGTGGAAGGTTAAACCAACACTTCACTCACAGCTCAGATTAGTGAGAACTAAATATCACCTGGATCTCACCGAGCAAAAGGCCGAAACCTGATCCACATGTTGATCTGAAGAAATGTGAATGTACAGATTTTTCAGCTCGGATTTAAACTGG
The DNA here is from genome assembly GCA_037177515.1 of Pseudomugil tenellus. Lineage (NCBI taxonomy): Eukaryota > Metazoa > Chordata > Actinopteri > Atheriniformes > Pseudomugilidae > Pseudomugil > Pseudomugil tenellus. The sequence continues at coordinate 22,147,616 of JBAMHX010000023.1, forward strand.
ATCGCAGCTGCTGCTGGTTTTATGACTTACCTCTTTAAACACCAGTAAACTCCACCCCCCCTCCCCTTACACATGCCCACCTTATTTGAGCAGCATAATTATTTCAGACTTTTATTATCTTTACTGTTTTAATATTTATATGTATATATATATATATATATATACATATAAATATTAAAACAGTAAAGATAATAAAAGTCTGAAATAATTATGCTGCTCAAATAAGGTGGGCATGTGTAAGGGGAGGGGGGGTGGAGTTTACTGGTGTTTAAAGAGGTAAGTCATAAAACCAGCAGCAGCTGCGATCCAGTTTAAATCCGAGCTGAAAAATCTGTACATTCACATTTCTTCAGATCAACATGTGGATCAGGTTTCGGCCTTTTGCTCGGTGAGATCCAGGTGATATTTAGTTCTCACTAATCTGAGCTGTGAGTGAAGTGTTGGTTTAACCTTCCACCATCCTCCGTTGGTTTAACGTCATGTTGTGTTCTGACAGGAAATAAACTGCGGGCACTTCTATAAACCCTCGGGTGCATCGATTTGCCCACAAAGTATGAAAGGTGTTCTTTCAGATTACGCTTCATATTTTTCCCTGAAATGGACATGTGAGCCAGGGTAAGACTCTGGAGAGGGCCTGATGGTGGGCTGCTGGCTGCGCTGGGATTTAAAGTCTGCACTGGGCAGAAAAATGACCATTTAAAAGAGAAAAATAAAACCTTGAAGTGACTTTCATCATTTGATGGGAAGAAGAAAGGAAATGTAGCAAAGCAGTACCATTGTTATCTCACATGCAGATGAAGAATGAATGGTGGCTATGAGTTGTGATTAATGGAGGTGGCTGTCAATAAGACAATGCTGGTGGGATATTAATTCATCAGTCTGACAGAAAGCTCGCTCTGTAATTGAAGGATGTTTTATCAGGATGTGGTTCACGTATAAATAGCTGGAAAAAAAGCTAAGAGTTATGTTCAATGTCACAACACAGTAGAGGAAATTACATTTTACATAAATACCTCTCTAGGTGAGTTTAGTTGCTTTTGAAATGGGATTTGTTGGCCTCCTGTTTCCCTTTTTTCCTAAAGCTAATAGACCGCACTTATCTGCTTTTGCTCAACATGCATAAAGTACGCGTAATTATCTGTAGTGTTCATGCAATAAATCATTCATGCCAAATATGGGAAGAATCCAGTTTGCATTATTTTAAAGGTTGTGATAGGACTTTTCCTTCTGGTGTCTTTCCACGGCCACGTCTGTCCTGCACACCCTGATCGCACAGACATAGGTGCCATAACAACCTCTTTAACACCACGGAAGCGGGGGAAAGTCCTTCAGCAGCTTTGTCTTTCCTCTAAAGTGCAACACGAATGCATGAAGCAGAGACTGGTTTGTTCAAGAGTGCTCCATTTCCTGTTGGGAGTAATGTGCCATGTTGGACAACATTAGAATACTCAGCCTTTTCTTGTTGCAATATGGAACATTATGCATTAGGTTTGCAAATAAGCCCACCACAAGCGAACTGGTACCCAGGCAGAAAGTTGCTTGGCCTGGTATATTCTCTGCAGAGCAATAAGAGCAGGTTCATACATGCAGCTCAAGCTGTTTGCTTATTTTAGTCCTAATGCTGCTTCATCGGGATAAACTGAGTCTGTATTCAAAATCACAGAAAGACTGCATTTATCCCCGGGTGGGGCAATTCATTTATAGCTTTTCAGCCATGCACACATCCATTCATCAACACATTAAGTAAATATACATGTGTAACGATGCGGACCCAAACGCAGGGAAGGAGAAGTCAGCCAGATGCAGAATAACTGGATTTATTAGTGGAATAACCAAAAAACTAGCCATGAACTCATTAAAAAAGAATCTAATGAACCAGAAATGGGGAAAGAAAATCAAGGGTATAAATGTAATGAAAACAGAACAAGACACAGGTGAAAACAATGACCAAAATCAACCCCCAGGTGAAACTAATTAACAAGATATAAAGCAAAAACAGAAACACAGGGCAAGGCAGTAAAAACTACAAAATAAAACAGGAAACCAACGTAACCCAACCCCAAACCCTAACATGTCAACAATACAAGCAAGATACACGAATAAATAGAAATCAAAGCAATAAGTAAATAAAACACAATAAAAATTAAAAATGAGTTGTTGTCTGAATTTAGCAGCTTAACAGCAGAAGGGATGAAAGACGTTGCATAGCGATTTGTTTGGATTGGAGGCATGTTGTATCGCCTCCCTGAAGGCATTAGAGAAAACTCTGCAGATAAGGTGTGCTCCGGTTGAGTCAGGTTTTTCTTTGCCTTTTCTTTCAAACTTCCTCCAAACTGTACGTTCTTCTGCTGGACTCCAATAATTTTGGAACAGACTTTAACAATGCTGTTCTGAGAATTCCTGTTTTTCACAGACATTGAACCACTAGATAAAGGAAAAAGTTAAAAGGCTTAGAATAAAAGAATGATAACTGTTACATAAAATAGTACTACTGACATTAAATGTACAAAGTTTATGCAGTCGATAAATTCTCTGTTGGGCCTTTTTAATGATTGCGTCTGTATTTGACTCAAACTTCAGTTGGCCATTGAATTGTGTGCTCAGATATTTGTAGGAGCTAACAATCTCTTCTTTCTCATTAAGAATTATGCTCTCTCTGCAAATGTTCTTTTTGTCTCTAAAATCAAGAATTAGCTCTTTGGTTTTAGAAACATTTAAATCTAATGCATCTTTATCGCACCATTCTACAAAGGCATCCAAGGCCTGACCATAGTCTAAATGAGGGCCTTGCAGCAAGGTTAAAATAGCAGTGTCATTGGAAAATTTGATTTGTAACAAACAGTTCATCCTTTTAATGTTCTGTTCTCTCAGTTCATACATAAAATTACTGTTAATTCCAGTTAATCCAGCTTCATTTGAAACAGAGACCAGTGTGTCCAGTTCTGGTGAGTCTTTGTGAATTGTAGCGTCAGTTTCCTGATCTTTATTTTTTGTCTTGACCAGTATAAAGGCGGGCAAAATGACAACCTGTATGCAGTGTCATGCTGAGCAAATTTGCTTTGTCAAGAGAAACTATGTGCATATAAGTATATACAAAGATCCTCTTGATAATCTGAATTCGTTACTTATTTTAGTTACATCTTAATTAAAGTTTCCATGTATTACTGAACACAACCAGAGGGGACAGAAAAAGGATAAGAAAACAAGAAAAAAGAAAAGAAAACATAAACAGAACCTAAAGAAGAGACAGAATCACACGACAAAGGAAAAAAACGCAATCTAACCACCCATACTTTGCCATCCATCACACCTGTATTGAAACTAAAAAAAAATAAATAAAAAAAAGTAAATGAAAACAAAAAACTAAAAAATCATAGGAATAAGTAACAATGGCTATTACTGAATAATCTAAAAGAGATCTTAGTGACTGTCATCATGCAGAACGTACGATGTGAAAAGTGCTCGCAGGAAAGTGAACATGCTCAGGCAACCCCCTCTACTCAAAAGGTCTGAAACAGGCCAGGAGAATCCCGGGACCAGGACAAACGGCAGCCAGTCCCAAACAAGGACTCCAGGCCCCCACCTCGGAGTTAGCCCAACATCCACAAAGGAGGTGGGAGAGGGAGGTCCCCGCAGCCCCGGAGAAAGGATCCTGGCGGCCACAGGCCGGTAATCTCAGATGCCCAGGGCACCCAGGGTGGGGAGCGCGAAGGCCCAGGACCCCGAGAGCCCAGAAGACCATGTCCTTGTGACATACACATAAGGGGTTTTTCCATTACCACTTAGTGCGTACTCCACCGGTGCGCTCTATTCTGCTGGAATGCTTTTCCATTGCAAATCCAGCCTAAGTCCAGACACTCTATTGTAGGAGGGGTTAGGGTTATGGCTATATTTCTCCAGGAAGTGGATTCTTCAACACAGTTGTTTATGTCTCGGATCTTCTACTCGGTGGTACAGTTGAGGAGGATATGATATCCAGCTTCTTTCATCTCTTTTACTATTAAACTTCTCTGGTTTTCAGCAAAATAAAACTAAAACTGAATCAGGCAACGCTACTTGTAATGGAAGACCATTCCTTATATGCAAAAACTAAAATCTAAGTTTAAACATCTCAAATCAAGGACACATATGTTTATTTTTTTAAGCGTAAGATAATTATTCTTACTTCGTAGGTTTTAAAAGATTTTTTTTTACTTGTTTAAGGAATTCTTGACAGATTAATGTTTCCTGAAATAAGGTAAATTATCTGCCAACAGAAAAAGAAATCTTATCTTATTTCAAGGAAAATTAACCTAATTTTAGTAAGTTTTTTTCTTGTTTTTTAAAACCAGTTTTTGTTGTGTATGATGTTGTTGCGTGTACCTTCGCCAGCTGCTTTATATCATGCTTTTATCGTGTCCTTTTCTCTTTGTTGCAGTGATTGGCTGAAGCAACATCTGGTGGCTAATACAAGGCTGCATGCTTACCCAGCATTTTTGGTTTATGTTCTCTTTTGAGTTGGGTGCTACTGGTAGTCCAGTTTTCGGTTTTGGTTTAAGCTTTTGTTTCGGGAGCAGCCTGGATCCTACGGCCCATTGCAGGGCTGGTTCAGGTCTGTTCCCTCTTTATGCTTATTTTGGTCGGGGCTCCCTTCTCTTTTGGTTTTTTTGTTTTAATAACTATATTTTCATACGTATTGTGTGGGTGGTGATCTCTCATATATGTTACTGGTCCTTGTTAGAGTCTGTGTTTCTCTAGGGCCGTAACAGATGTCATCCCAGCATACAACATGGCCTTCACATATGTAAAGAGAAGAAAGGCTGCGGATGGTGAGCAAGCCACTACAAGATGTAGACCAGACAGGAAATATCTTTATAAGAGACTAAAGCTCGTCTAAATACCTGCAAAGTGTGTATAAGGACAACTTTCCGCTGTGTGGAAGAGTATTTGCTTTAAAAAGAAAAGAAAAAAGAGGGCAGCGTGTTATGGTGTCCTCATAAGATGAGATTATCACGGTGCTATTTTTTAATAGTAAACACAACAATATGGATGAAAGCATGAATAGTAGGATGCATGCGGTGGTTTGTTTGGCTGTAAAACTCTGCAGATGCTGCAGTAAACAAAAGCCGTCCATTCAGGATATTTTTCCCTGATGAAAATGACTCCCTGGTATTTGAGGAGGGAATTTATAATAACTCTCATAATTGTTGTGATTACCGTTCTGATGGTAATTATCATCATCATCATTTGGCAGACAGAGACCTTGTTCCGGATACTATGTGTGTCTCAGCATCCCAGATAGCCTCACATGGGGGGTAAAATGGATGGAGGTGATGAGGTCTGCGCACCTTCGGGCTTCGCAGCGGCTCATTGGTGGTCCGGTGGTGCTTTGCTAAGCTTCATTAGAAAATTACTCTAATCATATTCAAGTTATGGATTATTAGCTACAGGTTGCTATTCTGCAGTCATTCAGAGCTTGACTGATAAATGTTGTAGGTTAGAACAGTGGTTCCTAAACTGGGGTCCCTGGAACCCAAAGAAGATCCCCGACAGAGTGCAGGGGGTCCGCGAGGCTTTGACCCATGATTGTTCCAGTGGTGCCATGTCAGTGTAAAGAAATATATCAAATAATTTTTCTTTAGTGCTGTTAAGATGAACATATGCAAAGACATCCATGTGTGGAATTAATGAGTTCGTTTTTACACATTTAATGCATAAAAAATATATTATCACGCCATATTATGAATCCTAATTTTGAAATCACCCAGTTTCACAGTGTAAAGCCAAATCTTCCAAATCCACATTGTCCTCCTTATGTAGACGTGTCATTTTCTGGTCCAGAGAGTAGAAATCCGGTCCAGCAGCTTGTCCAACCAGTCTTCAAAACCAGCTGAACGTAATGAGCACGGTGCGTCCAACCAGTCTTCAAAACCAGCTGAACGTA
>JBAMHX010000023.1:22176682-22188130 GCA_037177515.1 Pseudomugil tenellus
ATCTCTGTGAAGCGCCTTGAGACGACATTGTCGTGAAATGGCGCTATACAAATAAAGTTGAATTGAATTGAATTGAACATGGGAGTCTATGAACATTGCTCTCTATTGCAGCCAGTCATCTATCGGTGAGGGGTGAACTGGAAGTATTTCCATTTCCGTATTGGCGTCACCATCGGCAGCCAGCGATTGCCGCCTGGAACAAGACAAGACAAATGTTTAGCACTTTTTTACAGCTAAGAGTCATGATGATTTTAATTGTGAAAGAAAGCTACTCCAGCTATTTAATATGTTGAATCAGTGTCCTTGTTTTCCTTTAAACAGACAGAAACACTATTAATGACTTAAATTTAATACAAAGTTGTTCAATTCTGCTGACCTACTTTAGTTTCTGCAACAAAATTGGATTCAGTCTAATTTTGTAAAAGTAAAATCTTGTTTGGGTTTGCTGTATAATATTTTTAAAAAAAGCGGGATTAGTTGAACTTGCTGTATCTTTCTTGTCCCACATGTGTCTGGCATTAACAGCAGGATCATAGAGATTAACTCGGCTGCAAGGAGCGTGACATTTCTCAGGACGGTTGCTTTAGAAACCTGTTGGCAAAGCTTATCTGTCCTGTGCTTTGTAAAGGAAATCATTGTTTAGAATAATCTTAGATTAGAGGAGTTTGTATGTAAAAGGAAAACTGAGAGAACTGCAAACATTACATTATCTGGATTACCAGAGGTGAAGATCCTTCACGCTGCAGTTCGACACCTTCACCTCTGGATTTATCCAGCAATAAGCTGTAAATATGCAAAGCAGATTAATTACTTTCCTGAGGTTTCCTGTGTAGAAAGGGGCTCCACGTATCAATAAATCAGCCGTGCATTTGCTGAAATGTGATTTGTCTCTCGATGACTCGTTGCACAGTTTTTATTGAAAATTTCCTCAGGAGTTAACGAGGCTTTGTGTGAAGGTTCATTTGGCCAAAAAAGTATTCTTTTTTAATCCACAGTCTTGAAAAAAAGTAAATAAAATGCTACTTTTGGAGTTGTTAGAGCATCTTAGTTCTGGTGGCTTTAACTGGAGGGTGTGTACACTGCACTTGGAAGTCCAGAGTTCATTTCAATCCAGGACGAAAACCCCCGTAAAAGCAACAAAGTCAGCATTCTCAGTCAAGAAGAGACTTATTATGTCTAATCCACAGCAACTCTCAGTGTTGGCATCATCAAATAGGATTAGACTAACACCTGGATCTTGCTTTACCAGTTTACTGACTCAACTTTTAACTATTGAACACCAGTAAGACATATCTGTTATGTGATCCAGGTTTCACGCAGGTTCTTTCAGACACACTTTTATTGTATTTAGATTTTTGGTTATTAGAAAGTAAATTTGATAACAAAAACATTTAATCAAATTAAAGGACTGAGATGATTTGTCTGTTATTTTTCACACACTGTCCTCTTAACAAGGACAACTCAGGTTCAGCACACATCAGACATTGATGCAGAGGGTACCTGTTTTGCATCTCTTTCCAACACTCAGGTGAAATATGGAAGAAATTATGTAAAATAATTACAAATAAAAATTCAATAACAGAATTTCTTAAAGTTTTCACAACGTACCTGCTTTTTTTACTCATAAATAAAATGATTACACAATGAGCAGTCTTGAAGAAGAAAATGAAAATGTAGTTTGGATGATTGATCAATCATTTTGCCTATGAGTCCAAATGTACATAGTGAAAAGGAAAAACAGTTCTTTTTGTTACATTTTAATTAGAATTATTTCACAGAATCGCTTCCATAAAGAAATGCACTGTAGCAAGATGACTGGTGAGTCTTTTGCAGCACTAAATGACACAAATGTTGACGATGGTGGATGATGTGGGAAAGGTGGTTTGGGGAGGAATCTCCAGATTCCAGGTTGAGGGATAATAAACTGGTTCGCACAGGCTCGCACATGGGAATGTATGACATTGTCCATGTATGGAGCATGGAGTTTATGCAATACAGAACACACTGGTTCACCGGTATTACTGATGTTGGCTAGTGCATCTAAATTTACAGTACATTGCATTACATTAAAGTCATTCATCAGATGCTTTTCTCTAAAGCGATGAACATCTGAGAATAAGAACAACACAAGCACTAAACCAAACAGTAGAGGACATCATAGATAAGTGCAGTTGGACTGCTGTAGTCTAGTTGGGCACAGGTGTTGCCTGCAGTGCTAGGGGCACTGAATTTTATGTTCCCTATGTTCATTAGATCTGAGTTTTCGCAAAGAGCTAGAACAAATTTCCCAAGTTATTATAATTTCTATTGATCACAACTAAGTGCAGAAATGCTCCTTAAAGAGCTACATCTTTAGCCTCCTTTTGAAAGTACATAAGGCCTCTGCAGAGTGAACAGAGTTTGGCAGTTTGTTCCACCACATCATGATGAGAATCTCCCATTCCACCACATCATGATGAGAGTCTCCCATTCCACCACATCATGATGAGAGTCTCCCATTCCACCACATCATGATGAGAGTCTCCCATTCCACCATATCCATGATGTGAATTTTTTGTTCCACCACATAATGATGAGAATCTGCCATTCCACCATATCCATAATGTGAATATTTCGTTCCTCCACATTATGATGAGAATCTGCACTTCACTTCAATTTTCTCCACGGTCACCAGATCTCAATCCAACAGAACAGCTTTGGGATGTTGTGGAACAGGAGATTCCCATCACAGATGTGGTAAAACGGGAGATTCTTATAATGGATGGGATGGAATAGCGGGTGCTTCATTTAATCCATCATCACCTACATTACAGGCAAGTTTCTTGCTCATAATATTAACACTGAAATACTGGTGAAATTACTGGATTCAACCAAAAGGTCACTGTGCAGCATCTTCAGCAGACAAATTAATATGTATTACTCGACACCACAGACACACACACACACACACACACACACACACACTTAAATCAATACAACTATCTACTATAAGATGTCGTCTTCAGTACCAATTGGTTCATGTCAAGATTCATGGTTACATCTGTCAGATTCAGTACCATAGATCTGTTATCTGTTAGCAATTAAAAGAACATTTAACCCTATAAAGCCAAACATAATATATTTGATACATACAAAGTTTTTACTCAGGCCTCTGAGTTTTAATGGCTAATACAAAAATGTATCCTGTTGATATGGCATATATATTACTTTTTCATCTCTGCCAGAATAAATACTTGTTTCCCCTGAAATCATGATTGTACAAAGTACATTAATATCTTTATTGCAAAGAAAACATGGAGGAAAATTAAAAATGGACAACATCAATACTTAAGAAAATACTTTAACCTTTTAATTTCCACATTAAGGAAAAGGTCTGAGAAAAATGTTTATATTGGACAAAAATAATCAGAGGCAAGGAAAGTTTATTTGTACAGCATCTTTCATGTACACAACAGTTCAAAGTGCTTTACATACAAACATTAAAAGCATTACAGATGTTGAAACAGAAATAAAAAGGAATAAAAACAGATCAAAATTCATATTGAAATAATAAATTAACTTAAAATCATTAAGAAGAACATAATTTTAAAAATTTAAAAATAAATGTGTTTTAGCAAAAAGTTAAGATGCAACTTAATAAACACATTACAACAGTGAACTGGTGTGAAACAGTGATGTGAGATAAAACACTTAATTTGGGTTTTACATACAAAACAGAGTGTTAGAGATGGCTCAGGAAGGTTTATTTCTACAACTTGTTAAAGAAATCATCATAATAACTGCAAATTTACCTCTACTAAATGATAGACCGAGATGTTAAATGGTTAAAACAATAAAAAATGCATTGATGACTAAATAAAACGCATATTCAATCAAATAAAATATCCTAAAATTATGTAGTAATAAACAAAGTCATCCGATTTTTACGCTACAGTGATTCCAAGTGAGCAAGTACTTCCAATTTTACAAACAGACATGATGCATCCTTATTTATATCCTTCAAGAGTGTGGCATCATGTTATCCTCTGCACCTGTGTCTTCAGGCTTACGTACAATTTACGCTTCATAATATGTTCATAAGAATGTTAAGACAAAAAATTCTCAGTAAAAAAACATCCCATCATTCTGAACTGCAGTGTGAACACAGCCTCGGTCACACACCCCACATGCTGCATGCCACAGATGCCACAAAACAAGTTCATTGTAATTGTAGCTTGTAGCACTTGGGTCTGACGGCATCTCTCCTCCTCCTCCAGTTTACCAAAATAAACCAAACGAAAATAAATCACTTACTTTCTGCAGTGAAAACTTGTATTAAACGTATTAATATCCAAGCTGTTTGCATTATTTGTTGATCTGCACTCTGCTTTTTTAATTCACAACTTCCTAATTTGATACATATAATATATAGAAAATAATGTAAACATTTATTAAAACAGACAGAGTTTAAAAATTAATGAACTTTTTTAATTTAGTTTCAGTCAGATTGATATCTACAAAATGCTGAATTAATTATTCAGCATAACATGATTAAATAGAAAAAAAATGAGGCAACTGAAATAATTTAGAGTAATGATCTTTTGGTGAATTATTTTAAGGCTCTCGTGAAACTCTTCTAATAAATCCAAACTTGATCAAACACATTTACGCTGCTTCAGCATCACCAGAGGACAACTCTGAGATGATGAAAACAATCAAACAAATGAGGAACGTCAAATTTAGGCCAATTTTCACTCGATGCAAATGAATTCCTCATGTGCAGCTGCAGAGTAAATGACTTCACTGCACATTTAAATACAGTTGTGTTTGTTTTTGTTTTTTTTAACAAAACACTGAATTAAAAGCAGCAAAGATTCATGACAGCAAACCTGGATTCAAGCGTTCTTCCCCCACATGCCACACAACATGAGCATACCGCCCTCTGCTGGACAAAGCAACTCATCACAAGCTCCACAACATCAACTTTGCTCCACTGGAAGGAGCTTTTGAAATCATAATCTTATGAAATCATCCAGGATCTTCACTGTTTTCTAAGCGCAGATGCTAAGAGCCATTTTGAAAGCTTAGCAGCTTTCTGTAGAACATGATTGCATTAAAGTGTGAGATCAGGTTCCAATCAATAGCCACATACTGACACTTGTCTTTCTGGAAGGGTGTGTGTGCATCAGCGAAGACACGTATGTGATCGCAGGGCTGTTTCGTGGAAGATGGAGTGTCATGTTGCAAAAATATCCCACTTCCCTCGTGTGTCGTCTGCAGCAGGAAATGTTAGAATCTAAGTAACAAGATGAGGAGAGTGTCCTGAAGTCAACCTGAATGCTCTCCATTTCCGGAGGGTTGATCTTTGCTACAAACATTTGATTGATTTCATGTTCAATGAACAAAACTACTGCTGCAGGGTACTTAGCAATCAATGCTGGAAAGTTTGTGTATGGGTGGTTGCCGGCTGCATAGATCCGACTATAAGAGAGAGTCATTTCCTCTTCAGTGCCCTGCCCTGCTTCTCGTGTTCCGGCCAACAGAGGCAGATATTTTCCCACTCAATGTGGTGCCCTGGAAAAATATCAGACATCTAGAAAGGCAAGCGAAGGTGTCAGTCTGAGTGGTTTAGGGTTAATAGATGCCCTCTGGGGACCTAAAGAGAGACATGGATGCCACATCAGGACAGACCGCATGCAGTTGTGTATGATGGTGAGATGATGGTGTTTCCTGAGGAGGTGGAGAAAGTGTCGGAGGGTGGGTAAGCTGTAGTTCAGCGGGAATCTGTGGCGCTGCCTTTAACTGGATTCTCAGGTTAGAGGGTGGGTGAAAGTTTTCTTCATCTTCTCCTCCTCATATCTGGATGCTTCCGGGTCTTTGTGTGGCTGTAACCTTTTCCTGACTGAGGATTTATACATATTTTAAAGGTAGGTTTATCTTCACTTCTGTTTGCCTTGCAGAGGCAAGCGAGTGGGAAAAGATGGTGTTTTCTGCTTGTACTGGAGAAATCACTTCTAATTTCATGATTTCTAAAAATGTTTGACAAACTACTTCTGTAAGTGTACCATGTTGTGTTGCTGTCTTTAGAGATGAGCTACGAACGGTTTAGGACTGAATGTTGACTAATAATCAGTGACTTAGCTGGGCGTAGGCATCGTGATGTCATTTATTGATTTGTTTGACACATTTCTTGAAGCCTCTTCAGTATTTTCACTGTAACTTGTAGATCTCACAACAAATGGTGGAGAATAGAACCCACCCAACAGCAGGATGCAGATTATCTTATGTGTCTCTGAATTTAAACAGAACTAACAAAAATTGATTTTTTTTGTCTGGGAGAAGTTAAAAGAGTGATTGAGGCTATAAGCTGTTGGGGAAAATGTTTATCGTGTTCTCGGAATAGGTGGAAAGTTGAGTCATTTCTACAGATTTCTATAAAATGTGGTTTATTTTTCCGTGACAGAGGTTGCCCCCTGCTGGCCACTATGCAGTCTGCAGGTTCAGGTGTTTAATAAATGCTTTTCTGCTGGAAATTTATCCTCAAACCGGATATAGAGGCTGTAAGATGCTCCCAGCGCAGTGCTAGATGGAGAGCATGTTGCATCTGAATGAAGAATATTTTTGCAACTGATTCATACACAGACATTTATGACTATTCATAAAGCTTCATTTCACTTCTGATGCAACTTCTCATTCTAGTCTCAACAATATAAAATCTTTTTTTTATCATTATGTGTACAGTTATTTATTTCATTCTTATTTTCTGATAGTTTGAATGTTTTCCATTATGATATAAGTGTCTGTTTATGACCATCTGCAGATGGGTACTCAAAGCTGTTGCTAATTGCCCCTTAGGGACAAACTAAGTGTTTTAAATTGAAGTGAATTTCTCAGTGCTCCATAGTTTGTCAATTAAACATGACAGAGCAGTGATCAGATCCTCACCTGACTCGAGCTGATCAGAAACAGATCAACATGCTGACAGATTCAGATTGTTGCAGCTGTGGTGGAAAACATGTTTACTCGTGGGAATGCTCACCCAGCATTTATTAAATTAATAAAGTTAATTTATAAAGTATTTTTCATTTATACAACTGATATCTTCTTTTCTGACTCGTGTATATTTTTTAGGAATTCTGCGATTTCCACGTATTTAAAGTTTAAAACTTAACTGATGTATTCTACGAAAATTCACACTGAATGTGAACACCACGCAGTCAGTCTGTGTCCGATAAACAACATTAAACCTGATTAAATGATGAGATTTTATCAGAGCGGAATAAATCTAATCTGGTCTTTAGCAGTTAAGTGTTTTGGTGTTTCATGTGCTTGCAGGACAAGCGTGTGATAAGTTCACCAGACTTATTCGGTGACTTACAAAATCATGGCACATAGTTCTGAAAGTCTTGTATTTTAATCAGATGCAGCGTTACAAGCTTACGCTGCTCTTTTGGAGAGAAGAGGCTTTCTTCTGCAATCTTCCCACACAAGCCAAACATGACCTGCAACAGCTAGCATGCTAGCTGTGACCTGGAGAGTCTGAGATGTCGCCGTTGGAGTGACTGAAACTAAAATATATTCCTATAAAAGGCTTCACAATGAGAATTATCAATAAATTAAGTACCTGGATGATTCATACCATCCATCCAAGCAGTCAGGAAGGATTTAACTTGTGTAATTTTATCATGCGTCACCATCCTCATGTTTGCATGGTTGTTATGTCAGTTCATCCACTAGAGGGCAGTGCCGAGTTCAGAGTTTACTTCCATGTTTTCACACCAGCTAGTCGTGGTAATCCATCCATCCAAAAACACCAAAAGTAGAAGATAATCACAGGGTTTTTTTCTACTTTTCAACTCCTTTTAATTTAACGATTTCTGCATTGTCTTCATCCTGTTCTTCTTCCTCTCTGGTTTGTTCCTTTTGTTGGACGGGTCCGCTTTACAACTCAATACTGCTTCCGTGATTTTTGCTTTCTGCGTCGCTAAACTCCTTAAAACAGAACAAAGTAGTGATGTAACACACGTAGAAGATGGACAAAACTGTGTCTGTCTTCTGCGTCGAGACATAAGTGGGCCTTTTGATAAATCTATTTAGATTTGGAAATGCTGACAATAAATGATATCCTGGTGAAAAAGCTGTTCTTCTGATAATGAAAGTGATCAGATGAAAAGGGGTTAATAATGATTACACTAAAACACTGCAGTCCTGGTCGCAAGTTTAAAATGACTGACAGCATTCACTCCCTTTGCCGTATAATCCATTCTTTCATGTTTCACAAACAAATAAAGAGTTTCTTGCTGAGACTAATCCTGACATCACATTACATTCACAGGATCACCCAGGAGGTCATGTCAGGCAGCCCGGAGAACATCCCCCTGGGAGAGTGCACGCTCTCTCAGTCCAGGGATCAGCTGACGCCCCCCAGCCACACAGCCAGCACCGTGTTGAGTCTGTCCCGCAGCGAGTCCCTCTGGACCACAGAGAACTCCATTAAAAAGAGCCAAGTCTTCTGGTTCCCCATCCACTTCATGTCCACCGGAGGCAGCTTTCTTGTCTGCGGCATCATCATTAGCGCCTTTTACTTCACCGGCCACTGCAAGAAAATCACCAACATCCTGGGACCGGCTCTGGTGTCTATTGGGTTGATGGTTTTTGTAGTGGGCGTTGTTCTGATTCCTATCACCAAGGAGAACAGGAAGCAGTCGGGTATGAAGAGACCCCTGAGCTACTACAGACCTCCAGTGTTTAATGTGTGATGGCAATGATATGGATGTTTTCCCAGGAATCTTCATGTTTGGAGTCTCCTCAGAGGAAACAGATTGAAGCTAATCTCTTCAGCATGGGAATGAGTTACTCTAAGACTCAGCTTGGTGATGTTCATGTTTACGGCCCTGATTTACCAGGATTGACAACACAATCACAGTCTTAATAGTGCATGACAACATTTGCATTTGCTTTTGAAAATAACGTGGAGGCACGAGGATAACGACGTGGTGTGCAAAATGCAATTATTCACACATTCACACACAATTTAGCAAAGAGGGCATAGAGCGACGAGACCTCCTGAATATTTATGAAAGTGAGAAATGGACAATGAAAGAATTTCTAAAGCTGTGTGGCACAGCTCAGTGTTGATTCATGAATTATTAAAAGAGTTTATAATTGTGACTTTCCGGTTTACTGTCTCTGGTTACATCCACTAGATCGTGTGGTGGAAATGAGCCTCTGGAAGGGATACTTTAAATCTCAATGCTTTCAACCTTAAATAAAGTGGAACAAATTCAGCTGCAAAAAAAAAAAAAAAAAAAATACGCAAGATTTTAATAGGATTTAAATATTAGATGGCTGGAAATTTTAAGTAACCCCTCCAGAGCGAGCTTCTATTGTAAACACATGCAATATTAAGCAGTTCTGTCCGGCCAGAATGCTCTCTTTAGCACAGCAGAGGTTGTATTTAAAACAGCTGATCAATACTCGAGCATAGACATGGGATCGCAAGGGTGCTTGAGGATGAATACACTCCTTGTGTTACCGCTGTACTGCACAAGTAGGAGGCCGTTTTGGAGGCGGAAAGTGGAAGACCAGAGGCGGATCTAGAACATTTTGGTTGGGGGGTCATGGAGACTCAGAGTGGGGCTGTCATCGCAGATCTTGAGGAGCAGCATATGGGTATATTTGGATGAATTTACAGGATCTCCCATTTGTTATATAAAATAATGAACAACTCGTTCATTGCATGTGATCTTCTGGTTGAAACTTCTTACACGTTAGCATTCATGCAGTAAATCACTGTTTGTCCACCTCCATTAAAACGAGACGTTATTGCATGTTTGTAATGTCTGCTTCTGACCAGAGCAGGATGGGGTCACTCTAGCACCTCTATCTCTATGTCATGTTCTTTTATATACAGTCTATGATGTCAAGCATGTATTTGTTAAGGATGCAATTTCAAGTTTAACACCTAGCATTTCGCCAACTGTAGGCTAGGTGTTAACATTTTGAAATTGGATTAATTATGATTAATACACCGCTATTCTGTGATTAATCTGATTAATCAGATGGAAAGTTTCAGTAAAAAGTTGAACTAAAACAGGAAAAGCAAAGAGACAACATTTTTAATTCAAACACTGATGAATTGAGTGATCTTGTATGTTTTTATTCTCTATTCCACAAACAAGTTGGATTTAAACTTACATGGCATCTGTGTACGGCTGCCCTGGCTCGGCCAATGGGTCTTAAATATGCTGTTTGTTCATCTTATGCATATTTCAGTCCATTTTCAGGGAACTTACAGATGCATAGCCAGATATAACAAATGGAGAAGGACCATTAGGTACTGTAGGTGCAGTATTGAGCTATATGACCCTCATGCAACCAGTCAAAGAAAAGAGGAAGAAGAATGAAACAGCTTTGTATTTAATGGCCGTCTACTGTGCTGCCTCTTTCTGAAAATGCGTGTTATGATTATCTCCACTGTTTCCATTTTGCCTTTATTTACACTTGGGCATCTTAGATTTAGTTAAAGATAGTTTTACTCTTAAAATGTGTTTGAATGTGACTGTCTGTGTAGAAAATACAAAAATATTTGACGAACAATGTTGTTCTGTGTTGATGGATGTGTATTTATGCAACATTTATCTTCAGGAAGACTGACGCCAACCAATCTAATGTTGGACAAATGTCGCGCCTGTGATGGACAACATAGGACTTCTTACCAATATAATGAGAGGTTGTCGAAAGTTTTGTATTCGGGAGGCTGTAGATACTACAGACTCCGGATGATACTGAAACCAGTAGCAGCCATTTATGCAATTAAATAAATCCCATTGTTTTTTAAGATAATGAAAAAAATTATTGCTGTATCTTTAGAAAAGAATCTTTGTCTTAGAGCAGCATATCTCTTTTTGAGCCACACTTTTCTTGTGAGACTTGCATGTATGTTATAGCTTCAGATTTCTTTCCCCATGTGAAAAAGAAAAGCAATCCTGTCTGTAAACCATATTGTATTGCTAATGTGTGAAAAATAGATGTGGGACAACGGAGTGAAAATGCTGCGTAGTACGACAGAAAACTGGTCATCCTATTGAAAAATGTAATATGTTACGTTGCTCCCAAGTTGTCAGAAAACCCTTTAAATGTGCATACGAAGGTCGTTCATGCTCATATAAAAAGTAAAATGTTTACATACTTATTTATGCATATTATTCAGACTTGACTTTCCGGTGATGCTTTTAAATTTGAGTTTGTACTGATGCATATAAACTATATGTAAAGTAAAAAGCTACATGCAGTGATTTGCCTTGATCCACCCCTCATTTGTTTATATTTTACTGCCAAGCAACCAGTTTCTTGTAATATTTGAAGTGTTGCTTTCCTACTTTTGCTGCTTTTTTACTCCTTGTACTCAAACATTTTAAGTTTTAAGCTGTTGTTTGTTCATAAGCCCACTTAACCCTAACATAAGAT